>PVIH01004995.1:88614-130984 GCA_004025045.1 Sigmodon hispidus | reverse complement strand
TAGCCCACTCACCTCCCCATCTGACCATGCCCTGTCATCTCACACAGGAGGCCACGGCCTGTTCTCTGTGTGCAGCTAGCCCACTCACCTCCCCATCTGACCATGCCTTGTCATCTCACACAGGAGGGCACGGCCTGTTCTCTGTGTGCAGCTAGCCCACTCACCTCCCCATCTGACCATGCCTTGTCATCTCACACAGGAGGCCACGGCCTGCTCTCTGTGTGGAGCTAGCCCCCTCACCTCCCCATCTGACCATGCCTTGTCATCTCACACAGGAGGGCACGGCCTGCTCTCTGTGTGCAGCTAGCCCACTCACCTCCCCATCTGACCATGCCTTGTCATCTCACACAGGAGGGCACGACCTGCTCTCTGTGTGGAGCTAGCCCACTCACCTCTGCCTGGGTGTCTGCACTTCTCCCTCTTTACTTGTTTCTGGATGTTTGTTTCCTAACTTTCTCAGGGAGCTGTTCCTACATCCCCTCTGTATGTCATAGAGCTACAGAACATTTCTAGTGGCCTCTTTATCTTGGCTTTTGTTTTTTTATCTGATGACTTAGAGCCTTCTTTATGAAGTGAAACTATTGTCACTTTTGAGGTCACCTTGTAGTCACCAAACTAAAGAAGCTCATGATAATGGTCTTAATTTATTAGGCTTAGCTCGGCAGGAGAGGTGCTCTTTGGTCTCTGTCCCCACACATGGCCTCCAGCGGTCCTGGCTCTGCTGTGTGGACCTGGCTTCCCAGCACTGCTCAGTCCTCACTCAGTTATGGAGTGGGAGAGCAGGCCCAGCCTTCAGAGCCTCAGGCTGATGCTTCACCTGATAAGCTGCTCTCCTTTCCTTTTCCTGTCAGCCTCCTCTCATGTCTTTACTCCAAGTTACTTCTACTTACTTTTTAAGTTGTCTCTCTACATCTTCACACACTTGGAATTCGTAAAGTTAGAGGGAAAGGCCACTGACGTTCATCCATTCCTTCTCTTGAGACAATAGATGGCCACCCTTGAACAGCTAGCTGTTCTTTAGATTTGTTTCTGGTGAACTTTGCAGTGTTTGGGTTGTTTGTACAGAGCCAGAACTTGGGAAATCTAAGGAAGGGTGCTTTTTTCCTAAGTTATGGGAGACACTCAGGGTAGTTTTCATTTTTTATTACTTACCAAATTTTCAGTTTCATTTCTTTCTGATTTTGAAAAGGAAACAGGAAGAGCGAGTCCAACAAGTACGCAAGAAATTGGAAGAAGCACTGATGGCGGACATCCTGTCCCGGGCTGCTGACACGGAGGAAGTGGACATTGGTGTGGACAGTGGAGATGACGCTTAAGATATGATCAGGTGAGCAAACACCAGAGTCAGGCAGAGGGGACGTGTTTGCTTTCATGCTGGCCTTCTCAGCACTCAGTAAGGTAGTTGTTCCCTTCATGGGTCCTTCATGTGTCCTCTGTATTTAAGAACACATAAGCTACTGCATCTCTCCTGATTCTGTGAGAACACTCTTACCACAGTAGCCACCCAGAAGGGAATCTTTGCCCTACTTCTAATGGTTTTAATCAATGGTGAAAAAATGTCTATGATATTCTGAGAGAAATCAGAGGAAAGAGAAAAGAACTCTGGGTTCAGAAGAATGGCTGGCCCCGATTTGTCTTCTGAGGAATGCCATGCCCTCCTTAGAATTCTAGCAGTAAGATAAGATAAGCAAAGTCTTACCCTTGAGTAGATTCTTCCTAGCACACATTAGACATAGAACAGGAAGAATATTGACAAACATTACATGAATTTACCTGAAAGATACAGGTTTATATGTGTGATCTGTTTTACTGAGTGCTCATGGTCTGTTGTTTTGATGTGTATGTCATCTTGCTGCCCAGCTTCTCTCTTGTATTTTGAGAAGATCTGTTTTAATTTCTGCCACTTCTTTGCCAGGCAGAGGTGAGTGGGCTAGCTGCACACAGAGAACAGGCCGTGTCCTCCTGTGTGAGATGACAAGGCATGGTCAGATGGGGAGGTGAGTGGGCTAGCTCCACACAGAGAACAGGCCGTGCCCTCCTGTGTGAGATGACAGGGCATGGTCAGATGGGGAGGTGAGTGGGCTAGCTGCACACAGAGAACAGGCCGTGTCCTCCTGTGTGAGATGACAAGGCATGGTCAGATGGGGAGGTGAGTGGGCTAGCTCCACACAGAGAACAGGCCATGGCCTCCTGTGTGAGATGACAAGGCATGGTCAGATGGGGAGGTGAGTGGGCTAGCTCCACACAGAGAACAGGCCGTGCCCTCCTGTGTGAGATGACAAGGCATGGTCAGATGGATGCAGACCAGGTGAAGAAGCTGCAGCAACAAGGAGAAGCAGGGACTGGACTGGACAAAGGTAGTTTCCTCCCAATAAGGCAGACAGATGGCAGCAGTGTAAAAACCTGGGAAAGCAGGCAGAAACTGAGTCTTAGAGGGAGAGACAGCAGAGCAGAACATGATACATAGGGTCACCAAAGCTACTCTGAGGAAGTAACATTTATCTTGGTCCTGAAAGATGAACAGAATTGAGTCAAGCAGAACAAAGGTCGAAAGGAACCTGATGAGAAGGATTAGCAGAGAGAAGGTTGGCTTTTTTTTTTTTTTTTTTTTTTTTTAGAGAAAAGATAATGGTCTGCAATGTAGAGGGGAATGTGTGGGCAGCAGGCCTAATCAGAAAGGTCTGTAAGTCACAGTGCAGAACTTCTTACAGAGGGTCTGATCATGTTTTCTTATTTGATTTGGAGTAGAGAAAGTGTGGAGGCAGGGACACCAGTTGAGATGTTGCTATGGTAGTCTAGTAAGCAATGATGGTGGCTTTCTGAAGGTGACAGGAGACACAAGCAGGAATGGGTAGATCTAAGACATGTTTAGTAGTAGAATCATCCTGATTGGTGGCTGCTTAGAAGTGAGCTTGGGACAGCAGAGGGAAGAATCCGATCCTCACTGGAGCTGCTCTGGGAGTCCTGTTGTCTAGAGGAGCAGAGCACAGGGATGGGGTTAAGGGAAGAGCAGTTTGATAGCATCCCCATCGCTTCCAGTGAGGCCCCTCCTTACCTTAATAGTGCCCAATGCCACAATGACACTGTTTACATGGACAGGGAGAGCAAACATCCAGTCACATAATTTCCTGATCACAGGTTTAGTTTAGATCCAGTTCAGTCCAGTTTTAAGTATTTTATTTCCTTACTTGGAGACTCTGTTCAGTCCTATTTTAAACCTTTCATTTACTAATTGAGGATGGGAAGACACTGTGCTGATGATTTGCATTTTGTTTTCTAAGCTGGAAGGTTGTACAGTAGGGTTCTGATGAATTCATTCAGCATGTTAAGTCTCTTGGAGAGGGAAGTCTGGAGCATATTCCTGTGGTCTGAGGCCCCAACCACAGTGTCTCTGGAGCCAGTAGGGAGTCTGCATGGCTGTTCGAATGCAGTATTCCATGCCACCGTGTCAAAGTGTAATCTAGGATGGCATATCTCTTCTGTCAGTTTGTTTTTGTTTGTTTTGTTTTCTTCTCTTTCAAAATTTATTCTTGAAATCAGCACAGGCAGTCAGGAGTCCTGCAGCTAAGACATAACTAGGCCTTTGCTTCCTTGGTGATTACCTTCTAGATTGCTCTGCAGGCAACACTCAGACAGCTTACAGACAGGAGCTGGCACCTGCTCGGTACCTCACAATGTGCATCTCACTAGTAACAAACTAAGCATTGGAGAATGATTGAATTTTAATTAAATCTTTAAAAATTACCATTATTTTTATATGTTTAATAAGCATATACTTATATATATAGTAAACTCTGACCTTAAGAAGACATTGTTAGACCAGGTCAATATACTTAGATATATATATTAAACTCTGACCTAAAGAAGACATTGTTAGACCAGGCCACTGGACTTGTAGCTTGTAGAAAACTTAGAATATTTCTTAAGCATTAAAATTACATTCATGTAGCCTAATTGTTTAGCCTATATGCATGTAAAGTCCTTAAGAACAGGGAGCCTGATTACATGATCTGATTAGATGTTCATCCTTATGTGTAAAGAGGTGGGGCTCCAGCTTATAGCTAGATAACAGGTGAGGCTGGCCAGCTTCACATGGCTCATAACAGACAAGAGTCTTTTAAGATACAGATCCTCAGCATGTTGATGCTCTAATATTCTGTATATGCAAAAATGGCACACATTTGTTTATTTAGGTTATTTAGTAAGGTAACATGCCAAGATCTTCTATATTACTTCAATTTTACACTTACAGATAAGTACCCAGGTTGTCAAGCATTTTAGGGATGATTTAGAAAAGGAGATAGTGACGAATGTGTTAAAACATGCAGCTGAGAATGAAGTGCGTTAAAGACACAGACTGTTTGTGATTGCACAGTGTCACCTTACTCTGGTAATCAGGAGAAGACTCACACACATGTACAGTCAGTTAGGCTGAAGTACAAGAAATCACTATTAAGTAGGATTTTCTCAAAAATATGTTTGGGTTTGGCTGATGTCTATTAGGATATTTTGTTTACATGTCCCTTGAGTTTCCTTTTTATGCTATTTTAGCTAATTGTAGATCAGAAATATTGTATAAGCAATAATTTATATGATTCTTTGATACTGCACTGGGTACTAAGTCATCAGAATGACACAGCAGAGTATAAAGGTTCTGGACGTAGGGTGTGCAGCTGTCCCCATACAGTCCCGGAGCTCTGTGTTCTACCAAGACTGTAAAGACGGGATGCTGAGTGAGTCTTACTGATCATTCATCTAAGAAATTATTGTTCTTCTGTCTTCACAGGGAACTTTCGACTGACCTTCCCCAAGAGCAAATTGCTAGAAACGGAATTAAAACATTTCCACTGGGTTTCGCCTGTAAGAAAAAAGTGTACCTGAGCACATAGAGCTTTTTAATAGCACTAACCAATGCCTTTCTAGATGTATTTTTGATGTATATATCTATTATTCCAAATGATGTTTATTTTGAGTCCTAGGACTTAAAATTAGTCTTTTATAGTATCAAACAGGACCCTTAAAATGAAGTGGAGCTTCTGATGCCAGGTGCAATCTACTGGAAATGTAGCACTTAACTGAGATATTTGTTTCCCCCACAGTTTTAATATAAACAGATCAGGAGTACCAAATAAGTTTCCCAACTAAAGATGATTATGACTTCACTGTATATAAACAGATTTTTATACTTTATTGAAAGAAGATACCTGTACATTCTTTCATCATCACTGTAAAGACAAATAAATGATTATATTCACAGATTGATTGGAACTTCTTCTGTTAAAGAACACACACAGTAATAGCTCCAGGATAGCATTCCTGATCCATGTTCAACTTTGACCCTGCGCCTTAGCTTGGAAATGAAGGTGGTGGGACATAGTTGGCATATGGCTGTATGTCTTCAAAAGGATTGTCTCACCAGAAGCTTTGCATTGCCTCCTGCCATGCCGTTTTCTTCTCTTGACTGTGACTAGTACTTTGGATAGTGCTACAGAAATGAGATTCTTTCATCCCCAGATATGAGTTAGCTGGACAAGGCCCCCTTGCAGGTGCTGCCCAGTGCTGCACTTGCTTTGTCTAGGATGTTTTCCCTTTCTAGTATTCACTAGTTTGCTAAGTCTGTAGAGCATTTCAGATCATTTACTACAGTGTGAGGATATGAGGCAGCCTCTAAGAGGTAGCTTAATGAGCTGGAGTATAATGCTTCGCTAATCAGTATCCAACCAAAGTATTAATTTTTTTCTTTTATTAGAAGCCTAACTTTATTATCACTGAATAGCTTGATATTTATTTATTTAAACTGGCATTAAACTACTCAGATTTTAAATAAAAACGTACTTAAAAATTTATCTTAGCCAAAGACAAGAGGGACTGACTATAAAGAAATTATGAAAAATGGAGTCAAAATAATGTTGCTTTATTGGGACAGTTTGTATATTTCCTCACTGGACCTGTGCTGTGTTCATTTTAAATGAGCACACATGCTAAGCATGTATGAGTCCCTATGTTCAGGCTCCAGCACCTCAAAAAAGGAACAGATAAAATTAGACCTGAAGTGATATGGTCAAGGTTCATGCCACCTGTACCCTTTATTACCTGTGTGTCCAGCATCCTTCATTCCCAGGGAAGGAGGGAGCAGCAGAACTCTCAAAGCTGGAAGACTGGTTGTGTTTGTGCTGCACTGGTTTTGGAACTTTATTGCCAAACTGTAACAGTACTTCTTGGAATTTCTGATTTTGTTCAATTTTTATGCCTGAACCTTAGGCCCCCAGTTTTCTTGAACCATCCCTGCTGGTAGATGAATGGGCAGATTTTCAGGCTCTGGAGGATTTTAGCCAGAGGATCCCTGATAAGGGCCATCAGCAAGACTGAGGCTAAGTGTGCTGGAGTTAACATTAATATCTCTTAGAGAGCTAGGACCACTATTAGAAGGGCTTCCCAAAAGTTGTTCTCCTCCTACCCAAAGCCCTCAACTCTTTACATGCAACCACATCTTGGGATCAGATTGTCTTGGCAATCATATATTCTTTTTACAACACAATCCAACTCACCATACAAACTTCTATAAACAAATTTTTGGAAACAAACTGACAGTGTACATACTACAAAGCTTTAGAAGTTTTTCCTTGTATACTTTGCTCAGGTAGAAACAAGGTGTAAAAGCCATTATAAAGTGGTATCTTAGTGACCATTGAATGGGGCTGTGATGTATCCAGTATACCCACAGGACATGTCTGAAATTAAGGTCATCTTATCACCACAAGTCCACCATCATCTTGGATTCTTCAACTTGGCTCAAAGTCAACTTAAGCTTGACAAAGCAGAAATGCAGGAATGATGCTGGATATTGCTCATTTCCTTGCTTTTAGCATGTGTGAGTCCTGTTAGAAGTACTGAGTTAACCACACCCCTCACATCCTTCCTTCCATAACCACTAAGTTTAAAGGAACCTTCTTCTCTCCCTGCAGACTTTTGAACAGCTTCCTTTGTCCCAGCTGTTCACTGTCCCTCTTCTTCCTCTCTCTATCCCCCCCACTTTTGTCTCCAGAGGTATTTTTCAAAGAAGCAGAGGTGATCATATCCCTTTCCTGCTCAGAGTTCCTCACTTGCCTTTAGATGCAGGTTCAAATGTCAGTACATGAATTTTGCAGTTAGAGAGCCTGCATCTCATCATCCTAGACTTGGCCTTTGTGTGACTTGTCAGGGCCCTCAGTCTCCTTGAGTTTATTCCTCCGTGGTGAAACAAGAATAACAATACCTACCTCATAGAGTTGTGAGGATTAAATGAGATGCTGTTTGCAAGGTGTATGATACCCTACCTGGTTCTTAGGGGGTGCACTCAGGAGAATGCTGCCACCGTCATCCCTGTTGCTTTTAAGAGGCATTTGTGGGTAATCCTGACTGGTTTTTTGTAGCTTTATTTTCTGTACCCTGTTTTTTGTTTTGTTTTGTTTTGTTTTTTGTTTTTTTGTAGAGAATTCTGAAACCTGTATTTGATTTGTTGATTCTTTGTCTCTTTAGTAGAATGTAAGCTCCATGAGAGCAAGGCTGTTTCCTAGTACAGCCCCAGAACATAGCCTACTGCACCTAGTCAGAAACGCACTCAGTCTATTTCAAAAAGAAAAAGAGAAAAGGAAAGAAAAAGAAAAAAAAAAAAAGAATGTTCAAAAGACTCTAAATGATCTTGTAGCTGTAGCCTCACCCTGCTACTGTCTCCATTGCTTTTCACTTCAAGAAAAGCCACATCACTTGCTCCTTTGAAGTTCTACTGGGCTTCGGTGTCTGTATACCTGTGCTTCCCTTTGTCTGCCTGTCTACTGGGCAAGTTCCTGGTCATGGGTGTCAACTCCATGGGTACTTCATCTACGCTGTTGCCCCAGTTTCCCTTGTCTGAGTTCTCACTGTATTTTGTAAATACCTCTGTGGAGGCACTTTATTGTATTGTAAAAATGTTTTGCATGTCTGTCTTAGTATGACCTGTAATCATCATTAAAGCAGAGCCAGTGTCTTTCCATCGAAACACCCCCAGGGCCTTGAACAGTGCCTGGGATGTGCTTGTCAATGAGTATTTGTTGAATGAGTTGATGAGTGAATAAAGACTCATGCTGTTACAAAACATGTTTTATCAAGACCGAGAGTGCCCAATGGCTTCCAGAAATTCTTTTTTCCTCTAGAAATCATGATATAATCTCTTTGAATGTTATGTTGTTTAAATTTTAAAAATTATACAAGTTTAATATAGTCTTCATAAATGATTGCAAAAGATATCAAAAGCTTTGTGATCTTTCAAATGCTATAGAGTTCAAAATAAATATTTGCACTATTTCCATAGTGAATGCTATGAGGAAATGTACAGCAATAAATTTTGAAACTTTAAAAAGTATTTGTGTAGGTCATCGTCAATGACTTAATCCATGAAGAACAGCTCTGGTTTCCTGGACACAGAGGACTCTAGACTGGGTTGCAGGACCCCAGAACTTTCAGAGCCTAACACTTTACACCACTTAACCACTATTAAAGGAATAGCTCAGTCAGTCCTTCTGCTCTGTCTGGGAACACAAAGGACTACCTGGGTACTCTAGAGTCAGAAGAGGATGCTGTGACCTCAGGAGTGTCTCCTGCCTCTCAGCCTCCATGAGGACTTTCACCTCTGGGGTGTGTGTGTGTGTGTGTGTGTGTGTGTGAGAGAGAGAGAGAGAGAGAGAGAGAGAGAGAGCGCATTTTAGTTGCTGCAGAGTCTGCAGGAGGGGATATCTGTCAGTTATAATAGGGTGTGCCAAGAGGAGCTGTAGGGTTAGGACTTGGAATGCAGGTGGTTAACCTGAATGTTGCAGAGTCTGAGGCTTAGAAAAAATTAATTTGTGCAGAATATATGTTCTTTTGTAATCTTAGTTTTTTTTTAATAGGTGATAAGTAGGAAAAATTTACTTCGTTTTACATCTTAACATTTTCACCACCATCTTTGAATTTTTACTGTTTATCAGGTACATATTTTTAATTCTCATTTAAGAGTTAAAAAATCCAAGACCCAGATACATAGATGGTTTATGGAAATTAACATGAGGCAGGGAATGAATTTGAATTCAGCGGTCTATGGTCTGTTTCCAGAAGCTTTCACCCTCTCCATTGTCCCTGCAGAGGCCTCCAGCTCTGTGACAGCAGCACACTGTGGGGGCTCTCTGCCTGCTTGCTACCTGAAAGCTAATGCCAGGAACTGCTGCTTTTGCGTGCCTAGCAAAGCTTTAGCAGAGGACTTTCACTGATAAATCTTTCACAAGGATGTTTTTTTTTTTTTTTTTAAACCCAAGCATAGTTCTTCCATCGCAGAATTTTGGGGATTATCTTTATGTGGAATTTAGGGTACCATTGCCGATATTTTTAGGTTTTGCCAATTATCTCAGTCCTGTAGCAAGACATAACTGAACATAAGCCCTAATGAAAGAAATTAGTTTGGTTATGCATGTAAAGCGTGTGCTAACTCATTCAAGTGTTTTACTATGCACATGTCAGCAGAGTAGCTCATGTGTACAAGTTGTAAATAAACCTAAGTTTGGGACACAAGCTTTTATTTTGAAAGGATATTACAGGGATTTAAGGCCCCTGCTCCCAGGAAGAGCTCCCCTCCTGTTTCTGGAGTTAAGGAGGCTGCCAATGGGTTGCCATAACATGCAAACTTTTATGACTGTGAGTTCTTCTGAGGCCATTTGAGCCATCAGGGTTGGTCTAGGATCCATCAAGGTGGGGCTGTGTGATTTCACTGTCACACAGTCTGTCTCATTTATATGTTAGTTTCTAACCATAATTCAGTAGATGAATACTGTATCTTACCTCATGTTCCACACATACTAAAATATTTTATGAATGGTAACAACTTTTTCCTTCTAAACAAACAAAACAAACCCCAAGTAAATTAAATAGCAAACACCATAAAGCCCCACCTGATTTTAAAGCCCCAGATGGAATTGCTTTTTGGAAGAGTTACTTTGATTTTTATTGACTGGGTATATATGCCTTATACTGAGAGAGAGCCCAAAGTCTGTGTTGTATGTGTATGATTTAGGGAGCTGTCAAACTGATAGTAAGGTACAGTGTGACTTAAGACCTCAGTTCCAACATGGACACGTTAGAAACTTGTGGGAAACCCTATAATTAACACATGGTAGAACGTGCTCATTATGGATTGTTTCATTTTAAAAAATCAAATTATTGTGTGTGTGTGTGTGTGTGTGTGTGTGTGTGTGTGTGTGTGTGTGTGTGTACCCATGGGCTTCCTCCCCTAACCAAGAAAATATCTAGATCTGATGCCTATTTGCAAATAAAAGTTAGTTTTCTTCAATGGAGTATCACTAGATATGTTAGCCATACTTCAGGGTGGGCCCTATGCCCAGCAGTAGAACCACAAAATCAACTCAGTGATACTTTTGTATATATTTTTTTATCTCAACTTGCTTTGGTTGGGCATATTTTGTTTTTTACTCATACATTTTATTTTCAGTTTTGAGGGGGTGTATGTGTGCCTGTTTCTCTTTGTTTTGTTTGAGAAAGAGTGGCCAGGTGGTGTAAGCCCAGTACTTGAGAGGCAAAGGCAGGCAGATCTCTGTAAATTGAAGACCAGCCTGAGCCAGCCTGATCTACAGAGTGAGTTCTAGGACAGCCAAGCTACACAGAGAAAGCCTGTCAGGAAAAATGGGGGAAAGAGAGAGACAGAGAGAGAGAGAGAGAGAGAGAGAGAGAGAGAGAGAGAGAGAGAGAGAGAGAGAGAGAGAGAGGTGCATACACACAAATTTGACTTTTTTATTTAAAAAATTGTTTTAAATACAATATATTCTGGTCATTGTACCCTCCCTCAGCTCTTCCCCGATTCTCGATTCTCCCTACATCCTCATTCACCCAGCTCCACCTCTCCACCTTTCCACCTCTCTCTCTCTCTCTCTCTCTCTCTCTCTGTGTGTGTGTGTGTGTGTGTGTGTGTGTGTGTGTGTGTGTGTGCAGGAGCCTATGTTTCTGCATGCATGCCATGGTATTTGTGAGGAGCTGAGAGATGACAACCTTTACTATTTGGTTCTCTGCTTCCATAATGGGATCTGGGAATTGAATTCAGGTCATTAGTCTTGTTTAGCTAAATCTTTTATTCTTGGCCTCTCTTCCATCTTTTAAAGCCCCTTTGTTTCCTCCTCTGTCTTCTCTAATTAGAGGGTGACTTAATATAAAAGGAAACAGTATTGTGACTATGACTATAAGAAAAAAACCAGGAATGTGACTTAATGATACAAACTAGATTTTTTTTATTTAATTTTCCATACCAACCACAGTTCCCCTTCCCTCCCCTCCTCCTACTAGCCCCCAGCTTCTCCCCACCCTACCCCTCATGCACTTCTCAGAGAGGGTAAGGACTCCCACAGAGAGTCAATATAGTCTGCATATGAAGTTGGGGCAGAACTAAACCCATCCACCATATGAAGGCTGAGCAAGGTATCCCTCTATAGGGAATGGGCTCCAAAAAGCCAGTTCAAGCACTTGAGATAAATCCTGGTCCCACTGCCAGAGGCCCCACAATCTTCCCAAGCCACACACTGTCTTCCACATTCAGAGTGCCTAGTTCAGTCCCATGCAGGTTTCCAACTGTCAGTCCAGAGCCCATGAGCTCCCAGTAGCTCAACTGTCTCTGTGGGTTTCCCCATCATGATCTTGACCCCTTTGCTTATATAATCCCTCTGCACTCTCTTTGACTGGGCTGGGAGTTGGGGCCAGAATTCCATGCCTTTCTAAAGTTTCTGTCACTTAACTTTTCTTTTTCTCATTTATTCACTGTATTTAATTCTTAGAAGTGGATGGCACAGTAGCAAATTCTGTGGAATTTTAGGAGACCAAATGCAGATAGATACTGGATCCAAATAGTATCATTGTAAGGAAAGCTGAAGATCCAAGACATTCATGCTAAAGATTTTCCTTTTCAATGACATAAGAGTGCTTTTTCTTTTTTTTTTATTAATTTATTTTTTAAGTATTAAACACAACTGGCAAATTCTTAACTAAATTAAACAAACTACAAACTAGAATTTTGTCACGGCTGTGAGAAGGCGAGAGATTAGTCACCTGACATGAGACACAAACACCAGAAAGGAACAGTGAGTGAAAAACAAACTCAGCTTTTCTGAAATTCAGTCAGTGAATTATCACTGCGTCCACTTCCCAGCACTGGGACAAAATAACTGAGATCATCAGTTTCCAAGCAGGAGGAGCTTGCTTTGACTTCCATCCTGGTCCTGGAGGTCTCAGCTTTCAGGCCTTTGTTGTTGGGATATGTTGGTGGGGGACAAGTGGAGAGGAGATTGTCCATTTCATAATGGCTGGGAAACAGAAAGGAGTCAGGATTCAGAGGCCCCTTCAAGGATGACTTTCCCAGTGGCCTGGCTTCTTCCTCTAGGCACTACTGCCGGCCCCAGTAACCCTGTGGGCTCATGATTAGTGTTTAACATACAGATTTTGGTGGGACTTGTAATTAAACTCTAGCAGTAACAATCTTTGATATTTTAGAAAATGAATCTCCTTATAATTTGTTACCATATTCTTAAAATCAACAAACAAGAAGAAACCAGTCATTTTTTAAAGAAGAAAGATAATTCTAGCCACTTGGAGATTTTTTCTGATTCAGAATCTCAGAGATTTAGGAAATACAAATAAACACTTTAACAACTAAGGGGTTTTAAACACCCAATATAATTGCTTAGTACTCTTTCATTCAAGTGCACCAAACTAAAGTTAGTTCCTATTCCCAAATAAAAGCCGAAACTTCTCATCTTTTCTGTGTGACCCAAACCAAGACATGATCATGAAAGGTCAGCAGGAGCCCGAGTTCTCAATGGCCTTTCCAAGTCCTTGCTCCAGTCCTAACTATATTTTTCCTCTGTTTGTTAAGTAATTGGTTCACGAATGCACGCCTTTAGGCTTTCTTTAGAAAATAAAAGCTAACTGTCGTGTGAATTTAAGGCTCAGTTTTTGAACTCTAAAGGGCACAGGAAAGTTCCTAAATCATGACTTTACAGCTGTTCACAGCGGCTGTTCACATGTAGGGCCTTGTTAACCCCTGGCTGGACTACAGTGATGGCATCAGCTACAAGCCTTCCTTTAGTATTTTCTTTTCTTTTTTTTTCTTCCCCTTCCTGCCTTCTTTCCTCCCCCCCCCCCCACATTGTCTACCCTCCTGGCTCATACTTACAGCTTTTATCCTTTTGTGCCAGCACTGACTTTCTCAAACCACCTTGCCAGCCCCCACTTCTTTATTTCTCATTGGTTAGAAGTGGGTAACATGCCCACTGCTGAGCTAGTCACTGAGAAGAGGGTTTGGAATTACCCTAATGGCTGAGATTAATCATAGGTGTAACGTGTTGGTTGGAAAGTCAACCACAGCACCTGTTTCCATCTCTTTAGTTGAGTAGCCTAACTGCTCTCCTGGGCCACATTTTTCTCACTACTATGCTTCTATATTTCATCATTTATTTATAGAAGTACCCCCTTTCTTAGTCTGCCCAAACCCCATATTTTCTTTAAGCCCAAGGGCACTGCATTCCTTTTTCACCTGGCATGTCAAATGCATCTCTCTCTCTCCCATCTCTCCCTTTTTGGCAGCAGGAATTTTCCTGTCACATTGTACGTGACTACATTGACCAAATTTCCAAGTGCTTCTCATATGAACAACACTGTAAATTCCTATAGGACTTGGCATTTGAAACCTTGAAGGTACAGGCGTGCATAATGCCATCTTCTCTTTGCCACCAACTCCAAGTCCATTATCAAAGCCAGCTCAATCTGACAATTTGCTGCACAGACTGAAAATATTCTGCTAAAACTTATTGTGTTTATAGTTGCGGTGTATTTCTGAGGGTGAATACGGATGGACACCCACCAAAGAGACATTCACATCCGGGCGCATTTGTGAGGGTATGGGGGCCTGCCACTATCCTCTGTGAGAATCACTACTTACCTGATATAGGAGAGATCCACAGTGAGAACCAGGAGAGGTCCCTTGAGCTGTGGCCTAAGTGGTTTCTCACTGCAGCTTCACCATGTAGGTACCTATCACCAAGGGACTGATGGCTCATGCTGTTGAATTTTGTCTCCAGGCTGACTGTTATCAGTTACTCGAAGCCTCACAGGTAGTCTGTCTTCAAGTGGCTAATGACTACACTAATGTTACTCTGAGATATTGTTGGCTTATTCTAAAATCCACTGTGATCAGGCTTACCTGAAAAGTTAGTGTCATTAACCAGGAACTTGAACCATTCATTGCTCCTCCCTGCCAACAAGACAACAAGCCTGTCCTCCTGTCCCTTATCTTGTTAATACTAAACATCAAGGGTAGAGTATCTTATACACTCTTTACCCTCCAGTAAAGAGCAGCAAAAATTCCCATTTGACTTCAGCACTAATACTTAATAATCACAGCAATTAGAGACATTGGTATTTCTTCCTTGTCACCTTTTAAATTCAACCATCTTCCATATCATATTAGCATTTTCAACTTGGGCAAGGCGCATTTGTACACTGACTATTTTGTGATAAGGATTTTGGTAGCAGATGTTAACTTGGCTACCCCAAAGGGCTTCAGCAAGATGCTTTGATAAGCTAATATTTAGATATGGCAATGCTACACTTAAAGAGGAGTTGGCATCTACTGCTATTACAGTTCCACCAAAGCTTTCACTGTTGACTCCTCTCTTCCTGTGCAGGAATACATCTTCATGGTGGTCACATAATGCGAGATCTTTAGCTCTTTCACTATGAATTATATCAGACCACTAATACACAATCATTTTTTTTCTTAATCTGGAACAAAGGACTGGTTTAATACTAAACATCAAGGGTAGAGTGTCTTATACACTCTTTACCCTCCAGTAAAGAGCAGCAAAAATTCCCATTTGACTTCAGCACTAATACTTAATAATCACAGCAATTAGAGACACTGATTATTTCTTCCTTGTCACCTTTTAAATTCAACCATCTTCCATATCGTATTAGCATTTTCTTGATTCTAATCTTAAGCTACTTAACAAGATAAGGGACGGGAGGACAGGTGTTCACATGCATTATTTCTACAAAGGGCTCGTCGTATCTGGGAAGGCCTGACGTTCCAAAGTCAGCATAAAAGTCAGAATCCATTTTTCTCCCTCTCTCTCCTTCTCCCTACCCACTGTCCTACAAATTTCTTTCCTTCTTTCTTTTTAATATACAATCCAGCTTGGTACCTCTTAAGTATAAAGTATTTCTAAATTTTAGCCTAAAATGTTTCTTAATCTAGGATATTTACTTCCTCCCTCTGAGGAGATGTTGGGCAACATGCAAACATTTTTGATTGTGGCAGTTGGAGAAGAAAGGTGAGGTGTTTATTACCCCCTGAGTGGACAGAAGCCAGGCGTATTGCTAAAGAAAGGTGAGGTGTTTATTACCCCCTGAGTGGACAGAAGCCAGGCGTATTGCTAAGAATTCTACAGTGCCTGACAGATGCCGGTAAAGATGAACCCCATCCCAGAGTGTTTTATTTAAAGGCTATATGAAAATGTCTGAGCATTTTATTTTGCCTTTATAATGTTAATCTCTGGAGGTATATATGGGGTTACGTGGGTGCAGAGTTCTAAAGTCCTCTTGTATACCTGAGGGGGCAGAACACCATTCTGACTTAAAACTGTGTGTTTACTGTTAGCTTTCTCACTACAATCTATTTGAGAATAATTACTCTTAGATGCTCACTCCATTTGTCTATTAAAAGTCATTACTATATTCTGTTTTTACCATAAGTAGTATCAATAAATTCTAGATTTATTTACTGCTAAGAGGGCCAAACAAAGGAAAAGCTTGATATTCTATACATAGCAAAGCCCCAGATTCACAGTAAGTCAAATACACTAAGTGGCAATTTAACTATTCCACATTTCGCTTTAGTGTTGCGTTCATTCACCTAAATTTATGCAGAGGATTGTGTTAGAGACAGTCATGAAGACAGGAAATGACTCTATAAATGAAAGCCACTTCCTCGCATCATGGTTAGGGATCATTTTTAAGAGACTGTTACCCAGTTATTGAGTGAAAGGACCTAGTGATAGGACCATTTTCAGAGACTTGGTGTCTGAACCAAATTCTGGTTTAAAGCACAGAAATCAGGCATCCAGGAAACTGGGCAAGTGTGATTGATGAATGTGGCTGGAAGGTCAGGGAGGGGACAGGAATGCTAGGTGACGACTCCCAGCTCTGAGGGTTCCTCTGTCCTCTCCCAAGACTTTACATCTGCACTGACCTTCCTCCTGTCCTCAGCTCAGATTCTTCTTAGTTCCGTTTTCCTGAAAGACAATAATCTGACCGATGCTTCACAACCTTTCTCCATTAAAGTCTCATTCTCTTCTCACCTGTCTGCTTCACGTCACCAATGATCTGTAACTTAGATCTGGGCATTAATGATGATAATTTTGGGGTAGGTGTTTGCTTCAGTTTGTTTTTGATTGCTCTGACAAACACCATGGTCAAATGCAACTTGGGGAGGAAACAGTTAATGACAGTTTACAGGTTATAACCCATTGTCAAAGGAAGCCAAGGCAGGAACTCAAGTCAGGAACCCAGAGCCAAAACCACAGAGGCATGCTGCTTGCTCACTTGTTTGTGTGTTTACTGCTCAGTTAACCTAAGCACACCCCAGGACGATCTGCTCAGGGATGGCACAGCCCACAGCGGGGTAGGACCTATAAGATCTATCATAAATGAAGATAATTCCTTGAAGATATGGCCACAGAACAATTCAGTCTGGGTGATCTCCCAACTGAGACCCCCCCAATAGCTTTGGGCTACGTCAAGTTGATGGTTATGATTAAATAGAACATTGTTCTGTGGAATCTTATTCCTATCCAACCCCATCCTGTCTCATTCCCATATGAACCAACACATCTTTATTCTCCGGAGTTCTTTTTTATGAGTCAGGGTCATGTTATATAATTCAGGCTGCTTTTGAACTCGTAGTCAATCCTTCCCTCTGTTTTATCTCAACAGTGTAAGACTACAATTATATAACACCATCCCTTGTCAGGGCCTGCCTGACCTTTCTGATGATTCCTGGTATGAGGGGAGTATCGGATTAAGAAATTTTAGGAATAGACAGAATTAAGATGGAGATGAAAACTTAGTATTGACAGGGCACTGAGTGAATATCCAGCTTCCTCTATTTATTTCCACTGGGCTTTTTATACCAAGCAAAGGGGCGGGGCAAGTACAGACAGGTGTAAACCCTTCTCCGGTTCTCAAAACATAAGACACCTGGTAACTATACCTTTGGCCAAACCATCCTCGTATGCAGCCTGGTGGAGAAAACAAGCTCAGATGCTCTGACCTTGAGTCAAAATGGAAACAAGCCACAAGCTGGAGTCTTTGTGGGCTCCCACAATCCCTGAATCACCCCAAGTTTTCAGCCCAGAGAAGACAGAAATGTACAATAAGCAGGTATTTGAATTTTGGATGGGTGGCAGGCAAGCAGGCATTATCAAAAAGTCTTAGATCTTACTCTTAAGTGGGACTTTACAAGTAGCATTGGATAAAATAAGCAAGTTATAAACATACAAATATCACATGACTATCTCGAGTCCTTAAATGATAGAGGAAGAATGTTGCATGGTGGTTGTTAAGGGCAGAGGAAAAGGGAAAATAGGAAGTTAGTGTTTAATAAATGTAAAGTATTAGCTTGGGAAGATTAAAAATTTTGAGGTAGAGAATGGTGATAGTCTCTGCTGTTGGGATACAGTGTTTCCTCCTCAGGCTGAACAATAGAGGTTTTAGTTTCCTGAAGGGTGTTAGTGAGAACTGGTGAGAACTTCAGTTTATGGGGCCTAGCAGAAGGCTGCATGTCATGGGGGGGTGGGAGGTTGTTCTTAAAGGGACAGTAGGGGCCTTCCTCTTCTCTGTTTCTCAGCCACTATGAAGTACAAGCTTCCCTATCTTGCTATGCTACCTTTCCATAAGTACAAAAGCAACAGAGTCAAATGACTGTGGACTGAGACCTCTGAAACTACTACCTAAAATAAAATTTACTACTACCTAAAATAAAAATGTTTTTCTATAAATTGATTTACCCCCTGTCATTTTTTTCTTTTACCAGCACAGTTGTACAACATTGTATGTATTTAGGTATATGTACCTAAATGATTAAAACAATGACTTTTACTTATACATAGTTTCCCATAATCATAAAAACTCAAAAAGTTGTGTCAGAGATTTATTACCATTGTCCCTAGCCTATCAAAACACAAGAATACTGTTTCCATATTAGCCAGAATCACTGTGGGCCTAGAGAGAAGGACTCTCAGTGGAGATGTAACTTGATCATGGTATTTGATTTCACATTTATTTATTGAGAATTTTCAAGTGACCCTTTTCTTTTTTTAAAAAAAATATATTTATTTCTTTTACATACCACCTCAATTTACCCTTTCTCCTCTCCTGCCAGTCCCTCCCATCCTTCCCTCTTCCCACCCCCGATCTACTCGTCCTCTGTTTCTGTTTAGGAGAGGGCAGGTCTCCCATGAGTATCTACAAAACATGGCAAATCAAGTTGCAGCAAGACTAAGCATTTCTCCATGCTTTAAGGCTGGGCAAGGTGCCCCAGTATGAGGAATAGAGTCCCAAAATCCTAGAAAAGAGTCAGAGACAGCCCCTGTTCCCACTGTTAGGAGTCCCACAAGAGGAGCAAGCTACACAACTGTAACATATATGCAGAGTGCCTATGTCAGCTCCATGCTCCCTGGTTGTCGGTTCGGTCTCTGAGCCCCTATGAGCCCAGATTAGTTGACTCTGTGATTTTTGTTTTGGTGTCCTTGACCCCTATGGCTCCTATACCCCTTTGTCCCCCTTTTCTTCAGGATTCCTCAAACTCCACCAAATGCTTGGCTGTGAGTCCATATCTGCTTCCATCAGTTTCTGGATGAAGCCTCTCTAACTACAGTTGGGGTAGGAACTAGTTTGGTCATGGGAGATGGTTAGTTCAGGCTATGCATCTGCTATTGCTCAGCCTTCAGGTGGGTTCTTCCATGTAGATTTCTGGGAGATTCCCTTTTGCCAGGTTTTTAGCTGATCCAGAAATGCCTCCCCTCCAGTAGTGTTTTTTAATATTCTCCTCCTCTGTCCTCACTTCAAAGGGACCTTTTTCTTATCTTGGGGCCTCATCAGTTGTTTAGAATTTCTTGGTGATTGAATATTAAGTAAATAGGGGGTAGACAGGCCCTGTGCTAAGCTATCCATTATACCATAGACAGACGGTCACTGTCTATATGCAGCCGATCTGGCATTTTCTGAAGGTGTTGAGAAAGGATGTTTGATCTTTCTCATTTTGTGTTCACTCTCCAGATAGATCTTGCTTATGGTTGTCAAATGAGGAGCTTACAAGTTCCTGAGAGAATATTCCTTGCTACATACATTTCAGTTGTACTTTTGTGGTGACCAACCAGGTTCTTTGTTTTCTTAGATGCTTTGGGATGTGGTTTGTGGTTAACTCATAAAGAAAAAAAACAATGCTAAAATTTGATTGTTTTCTCTGTAATGATCCTAAATAAAAGGAAATTATTAGGCTGGTCTAGAAAATAAAATATAACTGAATTTAACGCAGGGCTTTGTGTGTGTGTGTGTGTGTGTGTGTGTGTGTGTGTGTGTATGTGTTTTCCCAAAAGAGAGCTAATTTGAAAACACTGAAGCTATAAACGAGAGGAAGGGACATTTCTTCTCCTGTGTGTCTGTTTCCATGGTCAAGGCTCCACAGCCATTCCCCAGCTCTGGAACTTCCAGAGACTAGCTCGTAATACTCTTAATCTCAGCTTCAGTTTACAGTGACTCAAAGGAGTTACTCCTCTTCTGCTTTACCAGATGAGGATGTCTAGAGCACTGGAACCACACAGTTGACAGGCAGAGCGGCAAGGGCTTGAACCAGGGAAGCGTAGAGTCAGGCAGGGTCTGTTTTAATTTTTCTGTTAGCTCTCTGGGAATCAGAGTAGCCTCATCCCCAAATAACCACCTGGGGGAGACACTGTAGTCTCAGAGAAAACATGGCTTGTGTTCACTCAGCCTTCCTGACAACCTTCTTGGGGAAGTCCCTGATGGGAGAGAGGCTATGACTTTAGTCAGTGGGAATGGAGACTGAAAAGAGAAGGGTCAGGGATGGGAGAAGGCTTCTAACAGTGAGGAAATTGATGTGGCCTGGAAGTATTCTTTTTTATTTATTCTTTGAGTTTCATATACAACGTATTAGGACCATACCCACCCTAGGTTACCCTACTACATCCAGCTTCTTTAGTGAAACCAAACTCATCTTTATCTTTTCTCTTTTTAAACACAGACACACAGACACACAGACACAGACACAGACACACACACACACACACAGACACAGACACACACACACAGACACACACACACACACACACACACACACACACACACACACACACACACACACGCTGTCCAGTTGGTAGTGTCTGTATGCACTTGAGTGTGGCGCCATCTACTGGAGCCTGGGTAACTTGATGACAACCCCAAAGAATAACTGTCGCTTTTCTAGCTGCCATCAATTAGCAATGGCTTCTCAGCTTTTATTTAATTATTTAGAAGATAATGAAATGATATGTGTAAACATAACCTTGTGTTAAAGCATAAAAGAAGGTAGGGACAACAGTTTCATGATGCAATGTACCATATTTAGATAATTTGGAAGATGTGATGTTTTTTACATCATATGTCTTTACTACAGTGGCTGGCTTTATTTCTACATTGCTTCACTTTCTTCAGTCTGGTCAGAGAAAAAGCATCATTACCTTCACCTTTTTCTGCTAGCTGTCAGATAAGTCAGGTTTAGATGTGCCAAGCAGTGGTAATGACCCAGGCAGGACAAATGGGAAACTTCACAGACTCTTGAGAATAAGTCATCAATTTCATATCTTCCCTGGATGTTGTATTCTTTCTAAGAATAATATTAAAAAGTAAAAGCAAGCTCGTTTGTGAATTGGTTTTTTATGGAGGAGAATTTCAGGTGAGTATTGCAAGCTCATTCATCAATGTCCAGTAAATACTTAAAATGAAATATGCTTCATGAATCAGGGGACAAGTCACTGCTCAGTTTCTAACCCAACCTTTGTGTGGCTCCGTTGAGATGTAGCGCTCATTCTGACATCCTGTCCTGAGTCCTCAGTTCACATGTGGCTCTAGCTTGTAATGATGTGTCAGGGGGCTGCTCTCCTTCATCCCTTCCCTCCTCTTTTTCTTCTTCTTTTCTGTTAGCTCTGCAACATGAAAACCCAAATCCCAAGACCGTGCTCTCAGACAGAAAAAGCAACAAGATTTTCTCAGAGAACTGAGCTATGATTTCCTGAATCAATGGGCTCTTAACATTCATGTTTTGTATATTCCGCCTCTACCTTTCCTTATCTAAGGCGATGGCACAAACATTGTCCAGGGAATACACAACTTCCGTTTCTGCTCAAACTTGACTAATAATTTGACAAAGGCTACTGCAATTTCCCCCCAAGCCTAAGTACCTACATCTATGTTACTCATGCTTGTGAGTTTTTGTCTATAAAAAATTTCCCTCATACACAGTAGTATATAACGTTTGGCTACAAAAAGTCTGTATTTATTACTAGCACACTGGGAGACTCGTAAGTATCACAACTGTAATATTTTTGGTGCTTCATAGGATGCAGCAATTTTAAAAGAACGTTTTAAAGCAGAATTCATGATAGAAATTGGTAGAATTCACTGCTTCTTCCTGGCTTTCTGATAGCTTGACACCATGTACAAAGCAAAGATCTTCATCTTCTCTCATTACCATCCCAAAAATACAGTGACCATTCCCACTGTCTCTACTATTTTCTATACTAATGACTTAGAGATGTTGGAAGAGAGAGAGGCTTGCACCACAGGCATTCATCTCCTCAAGGTTCTGAGGGCTGAGATTCCAGCTCACTGGATCAGAGGGGATGGCTCTGAAACCTCTCCTTGGATTGCAGGTGGCCTTCTCCTCTGTGGTGCTTTGAAAGAAAAGAGCCCCCAAAGGGAGGAGTGGCACTATTAGGGAGTACGGTTCTGTTGAAGTAGGTATGGGCTCATTGGAGGAAGTGTGTCACTGAGTGGGTGGGCTTTGAAGTCTCATGTGCTCAAGCTGTGTCCAGTGTCTCAGTTCATTTCTTGTTGCCTTGGATCAAGATGTAAGGACTCTGCTCTAGCACCATGTCTGCCAGCATGCTGCCTTACTTCTCTCCATGAGGAGAATGGATTAAACCTCTGAACTATGAACCAGCCCCTGTTAAATATTCTCCTTTATAAGAGTTGCTGTGGTTATGGTGTCTCTTCTAAGCAATAGAAAGCCTATCTAAGACATCCTGCTTGTGCTTTCTCATATAGTCTTTGTTCTGTTGCTGTGTCTTAAGTGCTCTTTTGCTAAGGACAAAGGTCAGGTTAACACCCCCCAGTGACTTCATTTGTATTCACTTCTTTGATGTTTCTGTCTCTGAATTCAAGATGAATTTAGAACCTTGGAATATTCATTTTTGGGAATCCAATCTAGCTTTTAATATCCTCCACATTTGATACCACATCTTAGTTGGGTGAATTTGCATTAAAATTCTTTCTGTTAGCATATTTTGACTATACATATATTTTCAATTTAATGCAAAGATTTTTATGAAGAGTTGGACTCTTCAAGCTCCATAAACATACTAAAAGCACATGTCAGGACTTACTGTGTTTTACATTGTACCCACATTTCCAAGACACTCTTTAAGGCCTTTGTTCGATTGCCATGGTTTAAATATGGTTTGGCTCCTCAGAAATCGCAGTGAAGTTTAATCTTCACTGTGAGCTATTAACAGGACTGAAAGATTAACTGTTTATGGTGATCAGGGAGGAAACCTTTGGCAGTCAGTTCAGACTGGACAAGGTCATCGGGATGGAGAGACCTTTATGAAATGGGACAAATAAGATGATACATATGTATTCTCATTACCATCTCCCCTGCAACACAGATCTCTTTTGTGATGCCTTCAGCTGTGATGTCATGAACCGGAGGTATCTTTACAAGACTCAAGTTTAGTTTCACACTGTGAAATCTAAATAAACACTGTTTTCTTGTGTCAGCCTAAGGTTCTTGGTTATAGTAACAGAAGATGGACCATATGCTTATACAAGTTTTTTATTTTTTTTTTTTTAGTGTAGTAATTTCTTTTTTTTTCTTCTTTTTTTTTTCCTTCTTTATTTTGTATTTATCAAAAAAAACACAGTAAAAAGAATTTAAAATGTGGAAGAGTTAACAATAACTATACAGAGGATAAGAATGATAAGCATGGCTTATCAAGGGAAGAAATACAAATAAGATTGCTACACCTATATTTTCTTTGTGTTCATCTTTCCCACTTATACAAGTTTTTTATTGTTATTCATTTTTACAACATCTTCTCTGTAGACGAATGTATTTACTGTGCATGCATGGGGAAAAATTCAATCCTCAGAACCATGTAAAAATCAAGATGCACTGGTCCATGTTTATGATCTCAGCCCCAAGCTGTTAGAGAAAAGAAGCTACTCAGTGCCCCGTGGCCAGTTAGCAGTGCTACATCTATTAGCTTCAGGCCAGTGAGGAACCTTATCTTAAAACAAGGTGGGTGGCTCCTGAGGAACAGTATCTGCAGTCATCCTTTGACTTCAGCATGCATGTACATACATGTGCACACATGTACATACACATAAGTTAGAACTTCAATATCTCTGCATTTGACACAGCTATATAAAGTATTGTACAGATCTTCCAATGTATCAACTACTATTGTAAGTATTTTTAAGATATGAACTTATTGCTCGTAGGGCAGATGTGGAGAGGCAATATTTACAGTTGGGAATGAGTGTACACAAAGCTTAAATAACTTAGACAACAAAGTTGGAAAATGTCAGAGACAGAACTCTCTAACTCCTAATCTCCACGGACTCTCTTTTTCCATCTCATGTGTGAGAACTTAGGCATGTTATTCGCATCCATGAAATCAATGATCTTTGTAATTGCTGATATATATGACTTACGTTTTTACTCACAGCTTCTGGCTGAAAAGCCATGTGAAAGCTTTGGCAGTACAGGCACATCACCTCTGCTGTTTGAGTTTCCACCATCTACCTCCAATTGTCAATAATTTTGTTTTGTATAATCACACTCCTTAAATTAAACCTTTCTCTCTGACTAGAGAGTCTGGAAAATGGTAATTGCTTCTGAACTGAATACAAATCATTAATACTTTAACAATACAAATAGCAATCTCTAACACTTTATCTGGTTTTCCACTATGTCAGAACCATTTTATATTGACCCAATATTTTGAAGAGGATGAAAAAGCCCATTTTTGGACAATTTTCTTTCGCTCAGGCTTTCGATGATCATCGCCTCTCTGTACCTGTAGTTTTTTTTTTTAAGATTTTTTTTAAAAAACTTTATTTATTTATTTATTTGCCTTGGTGTTTGCCTGAAACTGGAACTACAGACAGTTGTTAGCTGTCATGTGGGTGCTGGGAATCGAACCCGGGTGCTCTTAACCGCTGAGCCATCTCTCCAGCCCTGTACCTGTAGTTTTATGTCTTTGAGTTTACAAAAAAAAATCATGTCTATGCTACAGAAATTTTCATGATTCCCTAAATAATATAGTATGACTGCTATCTATGCTATGTTTACATTGCATTGGGGTAGGCATTATAGATAATCTAGAGATAATAACAGCACACTGGGAATATATGCAGAGATATGAAAATATTGAGCCCTAAGGGGTTTAAACATCCTTAGAGTTTGGCATCGTTGGGGGTCCTGGTTCCAAACTCCCTTGGATGCTGACAGATTGTAGAACTGTTGTAATGCCTCTTTACGTACAATGTTCTGTCCTTTCTAGATCAAAGGACTACCTTCAAGGAGTGATTCTATCTGCAGCTGAGGTGAGGATACTTGCTCCTGTGCCTTCTTTCTATTTGCTTTTACCTGATAATGCCAGGCAGAGAAAGAGGTACCTTCATCCTTTGGGTAAAGTGCCTAACTAACAAATGAAATACAAGCTAAAAGCAACTCCAAATAGTTTATTTCTAAAATTTTAAGAAATCTGACTTCTACTGGGTTTTGAAAAATTTATACATGTAACTATGAAATCTTACAACCAGTATTCATCCTGATACTTAGAAAACAATATACTTGGGTAAACAGATGTGTTATATGTTTGTCTGCCTAGAGACCGTAGCAAGGGTTCTTAAGTTAATGGGAATGGGAGGGGGCAACAGTGAGGTGGATTGTCTCACTGGGCTTATATATTTATGGATTTCTTTTACTTAGGTTCTTGGAATGCATTATGAATGACAACTGCAGTTGGAAATTGGAATATTTTGTAAATAATTATGATGCTCTTTGAATCTGACATTCAAATGGGCTCAAGATAGTGTGCCAGTAAACTTACCTATCAAAATTGTCAATCCAATTATTTCAGCTAACTCATCCATTAAGTCAGATGGCTCCCCAGTCAAGGGCAAGATCATTAGTGGTAAGGATGGCCTGAAGTTCCTGATAGGTAGTGCTTGGGACAGTGTCAAAGACACAGCTGTGCTTCTCATGAAGTTGGCAACTGGCTAAGCATAGCATTTCTCAAATTACATCTTATGTTTTAATTTTTTTGTATCAAATCAAATGTCTACATTATATATAACCCTTTCTCCTGTGGCACTTATTTAGAAAAAGAAGAATATTTGGCCATTGTATAAATGGCTTAAAGGTGCTTCATAGAGAGTTCCCAGGGATAAAGAGATTTACCTGAGTTTTATTTCTCAGGCTCAACAATTTTCAATAAATTCAATGTCTTCCTGTGCAGAGTCTAGCTGCTTTTGAGATGCTAACGATTACCACTGTGGAGGAGAATGCTTTAGAGTGGTTCCTTTCCCAGGGAGACTATTGCTAACTACGCAGAGAGAAATTGATCAGGAGTCTCATTGGCACTCGTTCGTGTTCAGACAGATAGTATGGGGAGGGAAGAGCCCAGACACCATCTGGCTTCTCCCACTGACCCTATGAACTCTTCATGGTACTTGGCTTCTCTTTGAGGAGTATCATGCACCCAATTCCAATTAGATACCTTTGAGCCAAGGGCCAGAAGCACAAGAAAGACCACTTTAAAGCTAAATATGTCTTGAAAGAACAAGACTTCTTTAGGGATTTCAGAGTACTTAAGAATAAAAGAGTCTGTGCATGATATTTGGGGAGTATGGTGCTATTATTTTTGAAATATTTATTTTCTCCAAAGCCTTAATGTACACCCTTATTCTTCTTTATGCATACAGCAAAACTGCAGCTTCTCGATTACAGATGAGGACTGTTGAAATTTTAGAACCTATGCTCCAAACCTTTTTAGACATTTTATTGCTCTGTTACAGGAAGCTTGAACTTTTACAGCGACCTTGAGAATGAGCCCCAGTGTAGGATTGTTCTCACATCTCCCTGGCACTGAGGGTTTTCAGCTCACCCAGTGTTCCACCGGGTGCTTTCCTCCCTGTTCTTTTTGCGTGGTACAGATGCCTGAAGTCCCGTGAGTTTGAAAGTCAAGAGTTTACTTATTGCATCAAGATTCTTGGGAAGTCTTGATGTGACACCCCACTCCCAATGATATCACTTAATTGCCTGCACAGTGTTATGTTTAAACTGTATGTGATACCTGGGCGTTTTGGTTACTCTGTGTCCTCTTGTCAAAAAAAAAAAAAAAAATCAGTCAAGGTGGCAGATGACAGGGCAACACGCTTCAGATAGGACTATGACTTCCCACTGCCTTCCCAGTATTGGAAAGGGTCTGAGTGCCTGGCATCTGGCCAGAGGTCTCAGCTGTCATAGAGGGCTGGGAATCAATGCAACTGTTCCTTTCAATCTGATTAATACTATAGCACGCTTAACTGCTGGTGTTCAGGGCATGAGAAATTCACAGTGTTTACTTCTATTAACTTGGTTTTAATTACTAGCACTCAGGGAAATAGGGGTTTCCTCCACTTTCTGCCCCGCACACATACTTTGATTGCAGGAAAGCAAAGCAACCGGATACAACATTTTTCTATTTCTTCCTTGCCCAAGTGCCACAGCACGTTGAGAATGAAAAGGAGAGCCTCTAGGGGTCAGTGCAGTGTAAAAAATGGTGATACCGGGTCCGTCGTTAGTCCTGGATCCTGAAGGTTTCCATCACAGCCTTGTCCCTATTTCATTCTAATGAGGGAACTGTCCTATTACTTCATGCTGAGCCTGCCTTCAGAAGCAATCCCCTTGATTCCCATTTCCCTTTAATAGAAGTTTAAACATTTGCAATCAAAGGCAGCTCTAATTTGAAACTTATGACTGGCAGTGATGTTTCAAATATGATGCTTTTCACCTTTTCTTTCTGAACCTAAAGGCTGTTCCTCTCCCACTATTCTTTCAAAGCTTTGTGGTTGGGTGAGGGGGAGAGACCTGCTGTCATTTCACTTCCCTTTATCTGCCTCCACCTTCTATTTCTTTTAGAGAATAAAAATCCTTGGTTTGAGGCTGCACCCATCCTTTTGATTGCCCTATCTCTGTCAGCCTTTGTCTTTAAATTTTGAAAAATTTCTAATGTCTTTTATGATGCCATCAAAGATCAATTAAGATTGAGGCCTGGTGTGGCCAGTGTGGGGATTTAAGAAAGAGGGAACCAGGACACACTTGAAGGCAGGGCTACCACAGAAATGTGTTGGATTTCTGGAAGGCATTGTCCATCCTCACTGTGCTTACTTTGACTGTTCCCTTTACCCCATTGTCCCCTCAGTACTGCTCACCTGCACCACTGAGGCAACCCTCAGTAACACCGTAGGTGCTCCAGTGCCCGCATCCCATTCCAGACAGTGATCCCCTTGTGTGCCTGGTACCT
Organism: Sigmodon hispidus; assembly: GCA_004025045.1. NCBI lineage: Eukaryota > Metazoa > Chordata > Mammalia > Rodentia > Cricetidae > Sigmodon > Sigmodon hispidus. The sequence continues at coordinate 103,040 of PVIH01004995.1, read as the reverse complement.
GTGGGACAGTTCTTTGGGATCTGTTTCTGCATTGTTGCCTCCCATTGCCTTGTTTCCTGGTCAATCTTATGACTCTGAGAGGCCACATCTTCCATTCTAACAATGTTGTGACCTATCCTGACATCTTAGAAGTAGCCCTAGAATTTTGCTCTGGAGTTCTGTGCAGACATTACCAATTGATGAAAGTCAACACGATAGCTCATACCTCCTTTTTAGCCTTTGTGCTGATTAGATTTTTGTTTTCTTGATACAAACTAGAGTTGCCTGGGAAGAGGGAGCTATGTAGGAATCTGAAGTAACACCTTTTTCTGGTATGTCAACTTCTGTTTATGATTTTATATGTCACTTTACATATAAATATATTATATATATTTTATTTATCACCTTACATATAAAATTCTACCTATCAATCTATCAATCATCTATCTATGTCTGTCTGTCTATCTATCTATCTATCTATCTATCTATCTATCTATCTATCTATTACATAAGGACTATTTCCTACCTAACAACTTTGGCATCTTCAACAGCCAAATATTTCTAGTGTTCCACAATAGCCAGACAAGGCTTTCTCATTTTACTTCCTTTCAGAACATACCCTGACACATTCTGTCAGACACTGTGATGGTGCCTCGCTGCTGCTGTTGACCACCACAACGGTACCAATATTTGTTCTTGCCATCTGAAGCTTGCCATCCTAACTCTTTAGCACCCTGCAGCAATTGTCCCACTCTAAAACAAAAAGACTGCCAGAACTACTTCATGTGTGGGTTCCTTGATGTGACTATCACGCTGTATCGGAAAATGATGGGGGAGGCACCGTTTCCCCAGTTGTAATTTACAGCTCTTTGGTTCTAGGGTAGTTTCTTTTGGTACCAAAGCAACACTGAAAATAAATATTCTAGTTTTTATAGGTAGCCCTTAGCTTTGTAAGACCTTAAGACTATCTGGATAGAGAGCAGTCTGAATGCATTAAAAACCATCATTCCTCAAAATGACTCTTTTTAGACAACAAGCTGATCTCAACCTGTGGGTTTTATTTGACTCACAGGACTTGCATATCAGATAGTCTGTATATCAGATATTTACATTATGATTCACAACAGCAGCAAAGTTACAGTTATGAAGTAGCAATAAAAATAATTTATGGCTGGGAGTCACCACAACATGAAGAATTGTATTAAAGGGTAGTAGATTAGAAAGGTTGAGAACCATTGATCTAGACTATTCTAAGACATTATCATGAGACCATCTGAACCCACCTGCCCTGAAAGACATACCTAGATGTGATTTTTCAGCATGAACATGACATTGAGTAAGATGGAATCATAATCCTTTTCTTATTCCATTAAGAGGGACCTCAAGTTGAGGGCAAATTTCTATGGTGAGAAATTGAATAGCAAACCTGAAATGCCAATGGCTTCCTTCCACCAACAGGAGGACATGTACATTGTTCAAAACATTTTTATATTATATATTACACAAAGGAAATAATGTTTTAATAAAATATATCTGAAAACTATATTCCTGTGTCTTTGTCTAATATTTGGAACCATCTAGAGCATATTAATACACTATGCCCATATTTAACTTAAACACATAAGAATGTTATTATAGTAACATTACTTGTACTTTTGTTTAAAGAGGTTCTATGGATTCAGTAAAGGCATTTAGTATTAAAAATAGTTTTAGGGAAAGAAACAGCCTGATATGAGAGGCCTGCTTTGCCACCTGAGGCCATGGAGATATCTGGACCTGTGCTGCCACTGAGGGCCATGTTGGGGTTCATGGCCCTTCTGTATCAGAGGGCTGTGTCAATGTCCCTGGCTGGCGACACAATCAAAGATCATGTAGACCTCCTTGGTCTTAGCTTTCTTCTGAGGCCCTGTTTATGTCTGTGTACTGTGCTGAGCTAGACCAACCCTTTACCAGCTACTACATGATGGCTCTACGGGTGATGTGGCCACTGGAGAAATGTCCTAACTCCATGAGGTACATTCCTGATGGTGAAAAAAAGGGACCAGGCAAAAGTACCTTGATCTCCTACTGTCATTTTGACTTCAGACTCCATTACCTGTAGGGTGAAATACAGTTCAGGTTCCCAAGCCCTAAAGGAGCTGAGAACTTTCCAGTGGACAACTAGCCTCTTTCCTGAACCATAAAAATAGTCCATATTCATCTTTAGTTCTCTAGAAGCATCATGGCTGTTCCTAACAACAGAAGGAAAAAACAATTTGGATGGGTTGGACCAAAGGCTTGCATTGTATATTCGTTGGCAATGATAGAATATTCAAGGAAGTCCCTGATCTCTAAGTCCTGATTGCTGAAAATTGTAACTGTAACTTGGCAACAAATGTTTGTGATTTTTGTGCTTACAGACTCCACTTCTGCCCCTTCTCGTGACTGTCAGGAGGAAGAAGATTCCCGAGGCCTTGTCCTGCAGCCCTGATTAATCAGTTGCTGTGGGGAAATGCTTTTGTACATTGTAAATATTTGTTAATTGTATTGGTTTAATAAAATGATGACTTGTCTGTAGCTAGGAAGAAAGTAGAGGCGGGGCAACCAGACACAAGAATTTTGGAAGGAGGAAAGGCAGAGAAGCAGAAGCCAGACAGACACAAGGTGAGAATGCTGCAATGAGAAAAGGTACCAAGCCATGTGACTAAACGTAGGTAAGAATCATGGGTTCATTTACATGTAAGAGCTAGATAGTAATAGGCCTGGACTATTGAATCAGGGTGACTGTAATAGTAAGCTTCAAGTCAATTCTTTTATAAGCTGCTGAGAGCCCGTGGGTGGGAGAGATTTGTCCTGATGGTAGGCTCAAGTGAGACTGCGAAACTTCTGACCATAATCAGTGGCTTGCTTCTGTGGTGACTTCATTACCTTCTTCTCTACTTCTGGAGCATAAGGGGCTAGATGTAACAGTAGCAGAAGCCAGAGGCCTCCAACCAGACCAATGACTCATTGTAATGAATATTTTGAAGTAAAACTTGTTGACCAGGAGAGTATACTGTGTAACACATCACAACACACTGCAGTTTCCACAGTAAGACTTAAAAAATGTTTTCTTTTTCTTTTCTTTTTTTTTTTTTTTGTGGGGAGGTTACAAGGGTGGAGGGCAGATATGGAAGGAGGGGAAATGAGTGGGAGTGGAGTACATGGTGTGAAATTTACAGTCAATGAAAAATGGGAAAAAGAATGGGTTTTAGTGCCCTAGTTTTCCTTTGGTGCATAAAATAGTTATCATAAGAAAAAATTTAAGAAGAAATAGATGATGCAGGATTATCCTTCAGGAATTTTTGTTTTCATCGCCTACTTTGATGTGATGTATCTCTGGAACAAGAATTCTGATACATAGACTTTTTTTTCCACTTTAGATTTCCTTTTTAAGTTTGCAGAAGAGTTATCTGCAATTTCTAAGTAGCAATATTTTGATTCTGAGTATCCTTTTTGCTGACTGATTTCTATTGATTGGAAGCTAAATCCTGGTGAACATATGGGTGATTTGTGGCTTTGAAGAGTTCTCTAAATCACTGGAGAAGAAAACCTTAAAATAGCAAGGCAAGGCACAAGTATTACAGACTACTGTTTACTGCCCCAGAAACCCAAGGCATAGAGATGATCCTGACGCCCACATAGAGAGAAGTTCTCTCTCTGCTTTCATTTGTGCTATGACTTTAAAAAAAATTGGTGCACTGGTATATCTAAAATTTTTCTAGTAAGCATGTGTTTCTAAAAATAAAGAACTAGGTCTCATAGTTTCAAAGTCAATAGCTGGCTTAGAGCTCGGGTCTCCTGGGACTTATGTACTTCTCTAGCCTCCGTTCAAAGGGAAACTTTACATTTCTAGCACCTCAGTATTGTTTCAGAGACATTTCAAAAGAAGGGGAGCTGGGGTACTGCTGCATTGATGCTGTTCAAAGTGGGAGCTTGTTGCGGCTCAGTAATGATCCTACACAAGATCAAAGCTAACCTTTGACCATTTCCCAGATTCCCTACTTTTTTCATTATGTTTTGAAATATAAAATCTAAGCCAGAGATGGTATGATAGTGATTTTTTTTTTCTTTGAACAGAGCCTTCCTGGCAAAGAGCAGAATTGAAGACCTTTTTTTATATCTTTTCCTTTCATTGACCAGGTTTGGCTGTTTAACATTATTCACCTGGCCACTCAAAGTTGCTGATAAACCACACAGTGCACAAGCTCAAATCCATTTTAGCAACTTACCTTAGGTGTTTGATGCTCCCAGTATGATTCATGGGCCAGATTTTTAGGCTTCACCTCCTGGGAATTTCTAGATACATGGACTTCCATGCTTCACACTGACCACTCAAAATCAGGTGTGCATGTTAATGAAATTCACGAATTGCTTAACATAATCTATGCAGTTTTTAAACTAGGCTTTTTCAGAGCAGGTCTGACCCTTTTCTTATCTAGCTATCTCTGGAATACTAATTAGCTTATTCAGTATAAGTTAAATGAAAGCTGGAACTCTGGATCTCTTCTGTATAATGACTGAACTGTACACAAATATGCCAGGATACTGTGATTTCTCAACTACGACTCCATTTTAAAAAATATGAAATATGGTATTCAGTTTGCTTTATTACTGAAACATGATAAAACTTTAACTTATAAGCTATAAAACGAGGAAGGCTATTATTCACATTATGAAAGGTGTCTGCTTTACAGGAAAATTTTCTAAATAATTTCTTTAAATTTCCTTGGGGTACATTTGAAATAAAATTTGACTCAAATGTTGATGTACAATTCAGTTTTTGAGATGGCACATAATACATAAATTGAGATATGATTTCACAGATAGTAGTTTTGGGTCTATTATTAATACATTTCTGAAAGAGCTCTTGACCATCCTCATTTATTTCTCCTATTTTATTCTAATCTCTCTAACTCTACAATCTAGAATCATTTCTTTCTATTCATTCTCCAACATATATAACTTTATTGTTTCCCATCACCATGGAACCAAAGACTTCATAGAGATTAGATTAACTGTGGAGATGCCTAAGGATAAAATCAAGAAAATTGACCTTTCAGCCTATAGTAATCATATCATTATGCTTGATTAGAGCTATTACAATCTGTGTAGATAGCGAAACTATGCTGAAGAAAGTGGATATATTCCTACAGAACACTGGGCAACAGTACACAAATGGTTCTGGAGTCCCCAGATAGCAGCTAGGAGTGATGAACCATGACAGAAGATCCACTTGGTTCACCGGCTTCTCTAGACTCTTAGGCCTCTGTTCACATGTACATTCATACATATATTTCTATAGTGCACACTGTCTTTTTATTGCTCCCCTAAGGGTTGTGGAAGGCAAAGCCTTTGTTTTTGTCATTTCATGCACTTAGTACCTAGCTGGCACCTCATAGGATTCTATACAAGCTTTCTGGAAGACCTTTCAGAGAGGTCCAAGAAACTTATGTTTGAGCAAATTAGTTACTGAAACCTGACAAAACATCTATTAGCTTGTTTCACAGATGGAGCAGAAACATCTATTAGCTTGTTTCACAGATGGAGCGGTAACACGGTTCATCTAAAGTATCAGATAGTAAAAAGTGTTACTATAGTTTATGTGAAATTGTGGCTACATGTAAACATTAATAACCAAAGCACTGGGAGAGAGGGGAGGAAGAGGAGGGAGACCAGGGTAAGGAGAGCAGAACTGTGGCTGATCCACTGTAAGGCTTTGGCTTTCTGACAACTCAGAGCTTGGTGCTAATCACTGAGGCCTGCTCTGTTTATGAAGCAAATCATTCCTTGGGCCGGCATAAAGATACTTGCATGTTCTTATAGCAGACAGGGTTTGGAAAGTTGACCTTTTCACCATGAGTTTTGCTTCCAAAACAAGAATCAAGAGCACATCTTTGTCTTTAGAATTCTGAAGTCCAGGCAGAGTCCTCACAGACAGTTGATGACCTGCCAACACAGCATTAGAAGGTGGGTGAGTTTCTAGAGTCCCGAGGGCTGTGTAGCTGGTCCTTCTGCACTAGGCTGTGGATTCCTGCTGAGGGAACGTTTTGTGTTGAGTGTATTTGCATGTCTCCTCCATGCTATCACTGTCTGAAGAAAGCCTTTAATTCAGAATCTCATGAAGATAATATTAGTGAACAATGGTTGAACTCATACATTAGAATGAAAAGCATGTGTGTTTATTTATTATAACCAGTGGTGATAAGGTAGGGTTCTTCTAATTCTTTCTCACTAAGAAAATGAGGAGTGAAAATGGGAAAAAAGTCTATATTTCTGCCTGGTCTGGACATATCTTCTTTCATTACATAGACTATGGTCATCCTCTTGAGAACTTAGACCCCTAACCTTATACAATCGTGTCTAGAGCAGTGGTTCTCAGCCTGTAAGTCGAAGCCTATTTGGCAAACCTCTAGCTCCCCAAATATTCATGTTCTGACTCATAACACTAACAAAATTATAGTAGTGAAGTAACAACAACCTTATGTTATGGTTAGGGGGCATCACCCCAACATGAGGAACTGTGTTAAGGGGTGGCAGTGTTAGGAAGTTTGAGAACCACAGTGCTAGAGATTTGCTTCTATCATAAGCTCAGTAGATAGGAATATTAATTTTTATTTTTGTAGAGAAGAATAGTATTCTTTTACATACAGTGTTTACCCACAACATTCCCAATGGGGTCAGTTACCTCCACAGACTCTGAAAAATGTCTGCTCTCTATAATTAGCTCAGGCCTGGGACACCAGCTGTCCTTAGCTCTTTTATCTCTTAACTTCAATTATCTCAAGGCTTTGGACTATTGCCTTTCCCTTTTTTTCCCATAATGCACCATTTATTTTCTCTACTGTTGACATAAATGCAGCTTTCTGATTAACATTAGGGTGAGATGAATCCCTTGTTAGGAGAAGTATGGGCACCTGAGTGCTTCTGTTGTAATATCATGAAGAGGCTCCCACTTGCAGTAGCTAAGTTATAACAAAACATGCCTCACACACCTAAGGTTTTAAAAGTAGAGCGTGTGACAAAAAGAGTTTGAAAAGACATAAGATAGAACAAAATAAAAATGCCATGCATTGAGATAGTGTAAGCAATGGGGCACAAGTAGAATAGGAAGTTAAGATACTTGGAATTACATAACAAACACCACACCTTCTTTAGTGTTAGGAAATGGCTAGGTGTATAAAACTTGCTTGGACTATTCAATTTATTCTATTTTCTATGTATTTTTTTTAATTTTGAGAATTTACAGTCACACATAATCCAGCATTTGAGAGGTAAACTACACACTGGGCTGATTCCCTGGAGTCCCTTTGTGCTTAGGAGAAGATGCATGGCAAGTTTATGAGTGGACACACTTTAGTCTAAGGCTAGAAAGGGAAGGGAGCTTTCAACACTGGGTCTGTGGTCCACTTCATTCACTCTAAGGTTTTACAGGCTTCCTGATGCCTTGGACACCTGTGTACTGTGGTACCCCAGGGTATCTTTATATGTACCTATTGCAAGAGTGACTAAAATAATTATGAAATGTAGCTCGAGCAGCTGACATGCAATAAAGCGCTGATCTCCAATTTTTTATTGGCTGTTTTAATGCTATAAACACACACTTGAAGGGCATAGGGAGCAAAGGTATTGATTTTTGCTCCATTTGGGGTGGGTTAGACGTTAGTTATATTGACAGATGCTTGTCCCCAGGGAGCTTGTTTGAAGAAATAAACACATCTCTTTTCTGGGTTAGACAGGACTTTCTTCAGAGGGTTTCCTCTTACCATGAACACGGAAGGGTTTCTCAGGATCATGCTTTACACTAGAAAAGATTACTACTAATCATTAGAGGATGTTGCTATGATTTCTTTTGCACTGCAGGACTTGGGGTCATTGGATTATCCAGTAACTCAGGCTCATCAATCCAAATTATCTACAGATTGGAATCTCTTAGCTAAAGAGATAGGAGAAACTGTTAATGATGGTCATTCAGCATCTACCAGCTGATACAAAATTATTGCATTAGCCTATAATGGTTAATCTCAGTGTTCAGATTGTTTCTATTCAGGATGCTGATTAGCATACCAAGGGAGTTTCTTCAAAACATTTGTCAAAGGAATATAAAATGATAGAATATTGGAGGAGATATAGATAGGTTTGATTCATGAAAAAGTAGAGTAGGAGGCAAAACTCAGAGTTAGTCCATTGGATGTTAATGTATCTTACTTGCGTTACCCAGCTGGGGTGGGGATTTGGGGGTTTATTTTAAGATTTATAGCAAATTGTCCATGTCTTTTCATAGAATTAAAATCATATGTTTAATGAGGCTGCTTAGTGTCCTATTGTGCATCTTGACACTAATTACTTTTTAAAAGTAGATTCAATAATCTACTCTTTTATCTTACCATATATATATATCCCACTTTCTCTTTTTAGAAAGAGATTGACTATGACCGATAACCAAACCCTCAAAACAAAGATAAACATCCATAATCTATTTTTTTTTTGCGGGAATGTGGGCATAATATCTAGGGTACTTCCTACTGATTGGGGCACTGGTAATCTTTGAGGGACCCTGAGGCTGGATCATTTTAATTAGCAGCTTTGAAGCTGATGTGGACTTTGAATCATCTGGGCCATCTTTTCCCATCAGAGGCAGGGTGATTAGAAGTTCAAAGCATACCCAGCTGCCTGAGAGTTTGAGAATACCTTGAGGTAAAGGCTCTGTCTTAAAAAAGAAGAAAAAGAAAAGAAAGACAGGATGTGGAGATATTTCACATGGTAAAGTATTTGCTGTCAAAGGAAGAGGAACTGAATTCTATCCCTAGGACATATGTAAAAAAGAAAGACAAGGTGATACATAGTCTTATACATCACCTGATGAGGTAGAGGCAGAGGATCCCTGTAGTTTACTGGCAGTTTAGTTTAATCAGAAGACCTAAGTAAGCCCCAATGACAGACCCTGTCTCAATTATTAAAAACAAACAAACAAAAGTTTCTCATCTCAATTTTTAATTTTTATTAGTAATTTATTTTTAATTTAAAGTTTTAGCTTTTGACAATTTTCTACATGAGTACATTGTATTTACTTCATTTCGATCTAGCTCTTCCTTCTCTAACTCCTTCTGTGTGCCATACCAATCCCTGTCTAGTTCATGGCCTCTTCTTCTATAAGTATACAGTTATACACACACACACACACACACACACACACACACACACACACACACACTCCTACCTGATGAGTCCATTTAGTGTTGCTTCTGTGTACTTCAGTTTAGGGTAGGCCACTTGCGATTAGATAATTTATTAGAGGAGTCATCTCTGAAGAAAACTTACTCTCCTCTCAGCAGCCATTGGTTGCGTGTAGATACTTCTAGGGGTGTGGCCTTGTGAAATTTTTCCTAGCCATATTGGCATGCCAACTGGTTGTATCATTATGCAAATATTATTTAGGCAATCATATTGTTGAGATTTCATGGGTATATCATCTCTGTCATGCCTAGAAGATACTATGTTGCAGCTGATGTCCTGTCCTTACAATCTTTCTACCCCATCTTCTGAGAGGTAGGTGTACAGTGTTATGTATACATATACCAACTGGAGCTACTCACTCCATGGTAACTTATCTGCATTTTGACAAGTTTTGGATGTTTTTAGTGGCCCTTATCTGTCTCAAAAAGAAGCTTCCTTGATGAGGGGTGAGAGATACACTTGTCTGTGGGTATGAGAATAAATAAAATTCAGTTAGAAGTGATACTGGTTTAGGAACATAGCAGTATTATGTTATTCACTAGGGTCTATGGTCATCTTAGAGGCAGGAAGTTGGTTAAATGTACAGTACCAGGCATTAGTTACCTCACGGTGAGTGGACCTTAAGTTCAATTAGACAGTTGTTAGCTATTCTCAAGACAATAATGCCACTGATGCATCACTGGTGCCATCTTTTTGGGCTGGGCATTGTGATTTAGCTGCTTTTCTCTTTTGGCAGCTTGCATAGCACCTTCTGATACTATGAGACTTAGTCCTCAAGGAAGAGGCTTTTCGATCAGTTCCAGCTTCATTTCCCTCAGTTCCATGCCTGAGGTGTGTGGTGTCTTCAACAACAGGGTCTTACCTTCAAGTTCTGAGAGGCAACAAAAGAAAATGACAAGAGTCTGTATTGTTCTGGGAATCCTTTGGATCTCTCTGACCAAAAACTCAAAGGGAGAATTCTTTTGCCTGGCATTTCTGTTAGTTTATGGCTCCTCAAAAGAGTGTTGACACTATATGTGGTGTGACTCCATTTAAATATATTCATCTACATATACACTTGTGTGTATTATATATATACATATAATACAATTCTCAGTGGCATTGTAAGATAATGTTATCTTTTCACATATCATCCTTAGTGATATCTCCTTCTTCCTTCCTCAGTAAACAGGCCTTTCTCATTTTTCCACTTCATAGCACCTGAAGCCTACAAATCCTCTTTCTAGGGCTCCTCCTCTTCCTTTCTCCAAGAACTACTTCAGAGGTATCTTTACTTATGACATTTGCTTACTTACAGCATTTGTCTTTCTGGGTCTATCTATTAGCCACTATTATATTATCCCATTGTATCTCTTTACCTGTAATTTCCATGTTTTTATTCTTTCTAGATAAACAGAATTCCACTGTGTATAGATACTCTATTTCTCTATCTATTCACCAGCTGAAAGTTTACTTTCACTTTCTAGCTATTGTGACTAGAGCAGACATGAACATAGCTGAGCAAGTACCTGTGTAGTAGGATGTTGAGTTCTTTGGGCATATGCAAACAAATGGTATAGCTGGATCATATGGTAGATCTATTTTTCATCTTTTTGAGAACTCTCCACACTGATCTCAAGTGATTGTACTAGATTGTATTCCCATCAACAGTGAAAAAGGATTCCCTTTCCTCCCAAGTTTTAAGAAATTTTATAATTTAAATTTTTATATTTATATTAATTTTGGGTTAATCTACATATGTGACTTGTGGGTGAGGTGTGACTTTGATCTTTTAGTTGTGAACATCTAGTTTCAACAATATTTGTTGAAAGGGATATTCTTTCTCTATTGAGTTGTATTTCATTTTTGTTACAAATCATTTTTCTGTAATTTAAGGTCTCTGTTTTGGACCCTAGATCATCTTCCACTGATGAAGTGCGTGCACATGTGTGTATACATGTAGGCATGCTAGACTGTCAGTTTTAGCTAGTGTTGCTTGATGGGAGTGGCTGTGAAGCAAGTCTTGTGACTGGGAAGTATTAGCTGTTCAGAGTTTTTCCTTTTTATTCAGGATTGTTTTAGGAATTATCTTAAAATTATTTATTTATTTCTCGTGTGTGTGTGTGTGTGTGTGTGTGTGTGTGTGTGTGTGTGTGTGTGTAAGTCAGAAGACAATTTATGGTAGTTGGATTTCTCTTTCTACCGTGTGTGTCTGGAGCATTGAATTTAAAATTGCCAAGCTTGGGATAAGTTCCATTTTCTCTGGAGCCATCTCTTCAGCCTCTGTTTTGTCTACTCTTTTCATTATTTAATTGACTTAGTATTTCTGTCTTGAATTGCCTTTTTTTTGTGAAAGAATGAATCTCTTCTGGTTTGAGAGAATGATATGAAATAAACTTGTGATTTAGAATCCATTACTTGTCTTTTATCGACTTTTCTGTGAAAAATAATCAAGACAAGGCAAGACTGTGCAGGAAAAAAAGGGAGATTTTGACTATTACAGGGAGATAGTGATGACCTGGGCTAAAAGGCAGTAGGAGAAATAATTACAAGCGTGGACTGCCTCAACAGAAAGGGTTAGTGGGGGCTGGAGAGACGGTCTGGTGGTTAAGAGCACTTGTTGTTCGCGCAAAAGACACAGGTTCAATTCCCAGCCCCCATATGTTGGTACACAATCTTCTGTAGCTTCAATTCCAGGAGACTGACATTTTGTGATCTCCAGGGCACTGTAACTGCAGGGGTGCACAGCCATACGTGCATACAAAACACCTACACACAATAATAAAATAAAATGTTAAAAAGGGGTGAGGGTGTGTGTATCTCAGGAAGTGTAGTACTCCTTTGGTATATGCAAAAGGATATAAAAGTTTATTTTAAGTAAGGATAATTTATTAAATATTAAAAGCAAAATATAGCCAAGTATAACAGAATTCAGAATGTGTACTTTGGGATGAATCCTAGAATCATAATGTATTGGCTGTTTTAACTGTCAGTCTTTTCTTCTGTAATATGATCTTGATTACAAAATTTTAAAGCAAAATATGAGAAACATAAAAATATAACAAAAAATTATCAAGACCAGGATGAGTAAAATGCCTTCAATCAAGCACAGTTCTTTGAAGCAGATAAATAAGAAATGGCAAGGTTGTAACTTTACTTTCGTGAATTTGATGATAGTGAGATTTCTGTGTGTTGAACCTGCTACCTTACCAGCAGGCATCATTCTCATCATGCCCCATCCCACCCCTGAGGAGCTTTTGTAGGGGATTTGCAGATTCTCCATTTGTATCTCATGGGCTCGCCCCTCATTTTCCTTTCTAGTTAAGTATATTTCTCTAGGGGAAAAATTATCTTTTATAGGCACATACTTACTTTTAAATTGATTGCATCCCATTAAGATATATCTATTTTGTGCAAATGACTTGCAATGTTCATAATATATCAGCATAGTGATATATACATATTTGATAAAAATGTCTATTAGAAATTTATGCTCAACCAAGAGAGACATAAATGCCAAGCCAGCCACAGAAATTTTGATCAACAATGGTATTCATATTGCAAGATATACTGGGTAATGGTGTCACCAAGCTTGTGGGAGTAACCAACAAATGTTTGATTTGACCTAAGGCTCACTGCATGAGTGGCCTTAGGAACGCATGGCTGACACTGCTTGGGTGACCAAGAACAAGGACTGTTACCTAGGATAAAACCAAATACTACTGGCTTAAATAGAAAAGACAGTGATAAAATGATTCCTAATGACATTCTGCTACACTCATAGATAGGTGCCGTGTTAAATCAACACCAAAGAAGTTTCCTCCTGCAGCAGATGGGAACAAATACAGAGATCCACAATCAGACAATATGCAGAGAATGAGAGGCCTTGGAACACTCTATTCTTAAAGAAACATCTTCATCAAATCCCACCCTTCAAAGCTCAGGAAACCCAGAAGGAGAGGAGGTAGAAAGAGCATAAGAGCTGGAAGGGATGGAAGACACTAAGAAAACTAGACCTTCTAAATCAACATGATCAAAGTTCATGTAAACTCACAGAAATTGAGGATGCATGCACAGGGCTTGCATGAGTCTACACCAGGTCCATTGTATATATACTATGGATTCTAGTGTCGGGTTTTTCTGGGATTCCTGAGCTACCTTCACATTCCTTTGCTCAAGATGAGCGGAATTTAGGATCTCTTTTCTCTGCTTCTTCCTTCTCTCCCCTCTCTCTAACTCTTTTGCTGCCTTTTGGGATCTTGTTCCTCATATTGGGATGGGAGGCAGGGAGGGAGGGGAAACTGTGGGTTTTATGTAAAATAAATTTAATCAAAAACAAACAAAATATTCTTTTAAATAGTACATATTTATTAGCCACAGGGTGATAATTTGACACATTTATACAATATTTAATCATCAAATAATCAGTAATAACCTTTTTTCTTTCTTTTTATTTTTATTTATTTATTTATTTATTTATTTATTTATTTATTTGAGACACAGAGTGTACTATATAGCTCTGGTTGGCCTGGAACTTGGTATGCAGATCAGGCTGGCCTTGAACTTATGAAGATCAACCTACTTCTGTTTTCAGTCATCATAGTGGCATTGGGTACTGTAGTGTTTCACACAGTATACTGTTTTGTCCAATCAGCCCCATCCACAAAATGTTCATTGCAAGGAGTCATTGGTCCAGTTCAAGGAGTCTGACATCATCACTGGACTCTCACTGCAGTTTCTCTGGGATATTCTGCTGTTGCCCCAAGTCATGGGGATTCTACAGTTAACATTCTGCACGTCTTGTCCTTTCACATACCATAGCAGGTCATAGATGGCGTAGATATTAAGGTGTGTAGGGAGATTGTTGTTCTTAGTGTCTGTGCCACTGTGTAGGGCGCGGTTTGCCTTTGCACAGCTTGCCAGAACATTCTATTGCCGCTTATGCTAATTAGGCATCGAGCAGTGACCAATCCGATGTGCTGATGCTAATTAGGCATTGAGAAAGGACCTATCTGATGCGATCCTCAAATATGTTAATGAGCCATTATTTTGGGCCAATCACCAGCCACATGCTAATGAGTACTACTTTGAACCAATCACCAGCTATATGTTAATGAGGCATTGTGTTAGGCACCAATCACGCACCAGGCTTCCCTATATAAGCAGGCTGAATCTCAGGCTCGGGGTCTTCTTTCCACCATTTCACAACTGAG
>PVIH01004995.1:7717-88514 GCA_004025045.1 Sigmodon hispidus | reverse complement strand
CTCGTCGTTCTGCAGGCCAGAAGCGGCTCGCCACAAGGGTGGGCCAATCCAGGTCTAGAATGTGGGGCTGGGTAGTAGCTAAACTGTTCAGACTAGGCCACTGGTACCATCCCTCTTAGGCAAGGGGCAGAGTCAGCTATCCTAGGCTTATGGTAAAGGGTAGGGCCATATATCCAGAGTGTGGTCAGGGAAGGGCTGGCTGGGGGTGAGGTTGGGTCAACTCTTCTGCTGCAGTGTCCACCAAGAGCAGGGTCTTCTAGCCTAGGGCCAGTGAAGGATAAGCTAGCTTAGCATGGCCCTCAGATTTCTTACTTTTTTTTCTTAAGTTACTTGCCTTCGCTGAGGCTCAAACTCAGGTCCTTCAGATTATGAGACGGACATGCTGCCTACATGCTGGCCCTCAGATTTCAACATGCATAGTTTCTATGAACCCCCTTGGCAACACAGGGCATGGACATTGTCACAGCCCCCAGTTGTAGCAGAAACACTTAGACATGGCTCTTGCTCAAAGCTCTCATCTCAGGCTTCGATATGGCCCCAATGGCTGCCTAGATCAGTATAGCTTCAATGGCAGCAAGAAACTCAGACACTAACATAGTCTCAGGGGGCTGTCTAGATCCTAGGCATTTACACAGCCCTCTGCATTAACAGGAGCTATGGATATCAACTCTGACCCTGGCTGCTTCTGGACCATGGACCCAGACATGGTCCTTAGACAGCAGCCTGGGTCTGGAAGACACCATGGCCGCATGTGGCAGTACAGGCCACTGAGATTTGCATGGTTCCAGCAGCAGCACAGCCCTCAGACACCAATGTGAGCACAAATTGCAGTCTAAACCCCAGTCATCCATGTGGCCTTTGGTCACAGACCCTGGTTGTGGTAGCACTACAGATTTAGACATCCTCATCAGCAGCCCAGGTTCGGATGTCACCATGGTTCTAGACGGCAGTGCAGGTCACTCAAATTGTCATGGCTCCAGTGGCAGCATGGCCTCCAGACACGGACATGGTCCTGGGTGGTGGCCCAGAACCCTGGTATCTGCATGGCCTTCATTGATATCAGGAGCTACAGTCATCAACACAGACTCTGGCTTTGGAGTTCCTCAGACCCAGACATGGTTTCCAAGTGCATCCCAGCCTGGAAATCACCATGGCAACTTGTGGTAGCACAGGCCATTCAGGTGACACCCCACCTCTTCTCCAAACTTGCACTAACTTCCTAATATAAGAAGTGAGTTTATAAAAAGTCTAGGAGAAAGCAAAGGCAAAACACTTCATGATAGCACACACAATAATTGTTTTTTGGATGAGAAAGACCACTCTAAAGATAGCTAATAAATACTAAAATAGACAAATAGACATATATCAACCTAAGAAATTTCTGCACAGCAAAGAAACAATCAACAAACTAAAGGCAATTTACAGAATGAAACAAATTGTAAACTCTGACAAATTAATATTCAGAATATACAATGATCTGAGGAAACTGCAATGTCAAATCAACCCCAATTTATAAGCATAGAAAGATATGAATAGGGGCTGGAGAGATGGCTCAGCGGTTAAGAGCACCATCTGCTCTTCCAGAGGACCCGGGTTCGATTCCTAGCACCCACATGGCAGCTAACAACTGTCTGTAGTTCCAGTTCCAGGCAAACACCAAGGCAAATAAATAAATAAAGTTTTTTTTTAAAAAAAAAAAAAAAAAAAAAAAAAAAGAAAGATATGAATAGACAGCTCCTTCTTCTCACAGCATTTCTTCCCAGGACCAACCTGAGCTAGGAGCTGCATTTGCATACCTTTTTACTGAGTCTGACTGAAATCCTGATCCTATGTCACTACTGCAGGCCCAAGTCCACAGGAAGTACAAGTACATCTATCTGCTATTTTGGTTAATCTAAGTCAGGACTGTCGCTCCATTTCTCCCATTATTTGGATCCCCCAGAGCTGGCTGCCTCATGTGAAATGTGCAGTCTGGAGCCATAATCATATGCATTGAGAGAATCTGCCTGGGCCCTTGCCCAATGCTCCCTTTCTATTCCCAGCCTCAACTATGAGATGCAACAGGGGGATTGCTTGTATGTTAATCACTAAGGCATCCATCATACCAGTTGTATGTGTTACATACATACCAGTGTTATGCCCGAAGTCACGACCTCGGAGAGACCACCACAGACAAGGACGTAGCAGAATGCAAAAGCAAAGTTTATTGAATAGAGACGAGCTAGCTCGTGAACCACTCCAGATGTCCGTTACACTGGAATCATGCAGGAGGGTTGGTTTGGGGGGGGGGAATATCCTTTTATAGCCCGAGGCTGTGAATTGGGTTCAGGTGAGGATAATGGTACGAGTCATTAGCTAATTGGCTCGTGCTAGGGGCTTTCCAGAAACTAGGGTGGGGGTGCCTGGTAACAACAGGTCATGCTTTTGATTGGTTAATACCAAGGTGAAAATCATTTGTATTATTAATTCTTCCTGGCATGTTTGGGCTAGATTTGTGCAGGGTCTTGTAGCTCGTCCTTGGGGTATGGTCAAGCTGTCCTGGTTCTGTGCCCTGGAATGTCTCCTATAGAGGGGGGAAGCCCACCATCAACCCTGGAACGTGCAGCTGGCCCAGGAATGATGGTGGTGTATTTTGACTAGAGCATTTGGTGGTCAGATAGGGGGGCCAGGGTGGTATGGATTCTGTAGTTGGAAATTAGGTCATGCTTCCCCTCTGTGAACAGCAGTTTCTAGCAACAGTCTCTGGGAACTAGGTGAGGGACTCTTTTTCAGGGCTCTGTCTGCTTTAGTTCTGCATAGTTCTCTAAAATGGAAGACTCCTTTTAGTTCTGGACCCCACCTGGATCATCCAGGTGACCAGCCCATTCTCTCCTAGAACTGGGCAAGCTCCTGCTAGGAATGTGGAAATGAACTCTATTTTATCTCTGTGGCTACTAGAATACATTTCAATCAAGAAAATGGCATTTCTTGAGCTAAGTTTACTCTCTTCAGTAAGTGGTTTGGAATCAACCCCAGTATCTATGGTAAATAATCAACATGCAGTACCTGAAGTGGACTTAGAGAGAAGTCTAGTGCTAAGGAAATCTCTAAGCACCCACAAGATATCCCTGGCTAGGACTCTAAACAATAGTGGAGAGGGTGCCTAAACAGGACTTCCTTATAATCAAATAAATGATCACCCTAATTGTCATTATTAGAAGCTTCTTTTTGCAGCAGATGGAGGCTACTAAACAGGCCTACAGCTTGTCACAATGAAGAGACTAAGTGACTGTGGATGCATTCCTGTTGGTACATCTATAACACAAGTCCTAATACTTTAAAATGTTTTTTGTTTTTGTTGCTGTTTTTTTGTTTGTTTGTGTTTTGGATTTTACAGAGGAGGGGGTGGAAAGCTTGTAGGATGCAGAGCAGGATGTCTGCTGCTGAGATAGAGTCTTCTGAACAAGACAGGATTTCTATACTCATAAAAACTCAGTATCTAAACAAAACCTGCTTAACGACCACACTTCGCAACATGCCAATGAGGAAAAGGGAAAATTTCCAAGGCCCCATGCCTAGATGAAGAGCTATAGGCATTCAGTAGCTCTTATGAGAGGGAGATTGGGGTTCCCCTTCACCATCACTACCAAGGATTATCCTCCTGATTGATAGGTTATCCAATCTCAAGTGGTCATTTACAACGACATAAACAACACTAAGAGAACACAGGGGGTTTTATTTTTGTGTCTATATGTGTACGCAGCAATAATTACAAAAGAAATCATGAATTTGAGAAGAAGTGGGGACCATGGGAGGCGTTGGAAAGGAGAGAGGAAAGGGGGAAGGGATGTACATTGAGTACTTGCGCATGAATTTCTCAAAAAATAAAAATTAAGTAAGAAATATATGAATAAACACTTTTCAAAAGAATAAATTTGAGCAGGTAATAAACTTATGAGAAACATTCAGCTTCAATAGCTGCTAGGGAAATTGCAATTTGAAATCACAATGAGCTGGTCCGGTTTCTTAATAAGAACAGAGAGCTCTGTCTTGCCAATTCCAAAACTATATCTTTGAGTTCATGATTGTTAACTCAGTAATTAAACCATATGAATTTATTGGAGATGTTGAACCACTCTGAAATGTTAACTGTGCCTATTGAAAAAAAAAGCCTTATTTCACAATTTTTATAATTTTCTGTTAGGAGACCTCTGAAATTAGAAACCACCAAGTATTGTTGAAAATGTGTGGACCACAGATCACTACTCTGTCCCCACTGAGTCCACTGAATACCACCATCAGCCAGTAAGTCCAAGGTGCTGATTGATTGTTGTAACATCTACACATGATGGTTGTATCACGAACTGTCAACTTGATGGATGAGACAAGTGGGAGACTAGTCCTGGGCTTGTCTTTGAAGGAATATCTAGATTTTAATCATGAAAGTAAGAAGACCCACCCTGTAGTGAGGGGAACCATGCCACGGGGCTAGGGCACAGGGCTGGAGAAAATAAGAGCATGAGCTGACAACAGCATTCACTTTTCTCTCATTCACTCTTCACTTAGCCTGGTGGGTCCAGTGTGAGCAGCTGCTGCAGCTCCCAATGCCAGCACTTTCCCATCAGGATGGATTGGATTCTTAAACTGTGAGGCGGATAAAACAAAAACAAAATCAACTTTCTCCCTGAAGTCACTGTAGTCAGGAGATTTAATCACAGCAAAGGAAAAAGGAAGTAAGATGGTCTTGGACCAGAGACTTCTCTGTCCTTCACTTTTGTCCTCTGTAGAGTGGAGATTTTCAACAGCAAACGTTCACTGAGCATCGATTATGCAAGAAGCAGACACACTTTTAAGTGGTAGAGCCAGAGCTGACAGAAACGGTCCATTGTTTACAACTCACCTCCATCAATTTTATCCACTAACAGTGGAAATCAAGCGAGGTAAGACATGCAAGGTCCTTAGAACAATGAGTGGCATAAGTAAGTAGTTCGGAAATATTTACTATTATTATTGTTATGAATGCTACAAATCACACACTTAAAATATTTACAAGAAAGAAATTGATTAAATCAGAATCCACTTTTATTGGAGATGTATTGTTGCCTAATTATACAATGTCTTTCTGACATATTAATCTAGTTACTTTGTCATCCATGAAAGGTGGGACATTGTAGTGGGTTATTCTTTCCTCTGACCATAACATACACTCAGTGGATTGAGGCATTTTGGTGGAAAGGCTTCCTAACACTCAAGCTGGTGACATCGGATTCTAATCAAATCCATTCTGCCCACACCTTCCTTACACTTTGGATGTTATCTGTTTCATTTTATTATTGCATATATATATATATATATATATATATATAGAATACCTCAGGGGAGATAAATCTTCTAAGAAATATAATGGCTCACAGACTTGCCCTAGAGAATAAAACCAAAACAAAAATAAATTGTCTGTCTTTGAAACACCTGTCAGCATGCACTTTCCTATGTGTTGGCCACTGATTTAAAAGATTTATCTTCAGAAACAAGAGCATAAATATTTTCTTGTAGACTTGGAGTTAAATTTAAGTATGTAGAAGCTTCTTATACAATTACTTGTTAAATATTTAAAGAAGGAGAAGGAGGAGGAGGAGAAGAAAACCGTTATTAATTTTTCCCTTTTCTGACTTTTCCTAATACAGAGATTAATTGAAAAGAATAGATTTGTTCATTTGTTTATCTTTTCCCCTTTGACTTAAATCTCTTAAAAGAATTTTTTGTAATTTAAAAGCAATTTGAGCCTTGAGGTTCATGCTGTTATTATTTATGATAGATCTTATCAGTTAAAGGTACAGTCGGTCATCAGTGAGGCTAAAGTAAGGTTTTTCTTTTTTTTTGCCTTTTAAGAAAGAAAGAAAGAAAAAACTATTCTTAAGCTTTGCCTACAAGAGAATTAGATCATAAAGAAGCAAATGAGACCATGTGTGGTTTATCAGCAATCTTTCTTACAACATACCTTCTTTAATAAGCATTCACAGCGCCTCCAGCTATATTCCCTTCTGTCATATTTAGTGAGGAAATTTACAAGACAAACGACCAAGCACCGTGATGTGATGTTTTGCCTTAGGCTCCCCATCTGTCTGGCATAGTGCTCAACATAGGTCAGCATTACTATTTAGCTTAGAATTTTAAGACTATGAATGGAGTCACTAGACACACATCTTTAAACAAGCCCTAGGCAGAAATGCGCTGCTTGCAAAGGTAGAAGGCAGGTGTAAGTTTGCTTTTGAAGAACTGCTTAAGTACCAGATAATTGATAATGAGTGGGGAACTACATTGTAATTATATCACTGCCACTAACTAACTTTGATACTTTGCTTCTTGGACCTAAGTGCTCATTGTACAATATGAGGGCATTGGTTGCATGAATTATTTTTTTAATGTTTGTAACTCACAGTAAGACATTTCATATCATAATCCCTCTGTGCATATTTATGCACATCATATGCATACATAGGCACATACTTGCATAAGTAGATCTCAAAGTCATGCATAAATATTTCATGAGATAATTATTCTCTCTGTATCTGATGCTCTGATATTTTCTCGTCCTGTCTGTCTCATTTACAGGGAAATGCTGGTTGAGTGACATTGAGTTGATTTCACTCATAGGTTGCAAACTACACTTGTGAAGTTCTTTATTAGGTCTGAACATCCTCATGTAGATTAGTTAAATATCTCTCAATTGCTATTGAAAGAATACCGTGTCCTTTATGAGACTTGTCAATGTGCTTTAGAACCTAGCACAATTGTCCCCAGTGAGGACACAATCTTTCACCTATGAAGCATGCTGAGAGCTCCACTAGCTGTTGGGCTCCTGGGCCTTATGGCTGTTCCACTGACCACCAGTTTAGCTTCAGTGAAGCCAGAAAAGAGGGCATTTCTGTTCACATACCACCACCTCTTTGCCAAAGCTTCCACTTCTAGGTTTCTCTTTTGTTTTGGTCCAGTATGCCATCGTGCAGAATACAGTGCAGACTGGCTTGAATTAGCCTGTGCTTAGGGGAGCCAGTAGTGTTCTCAGCATGCTTATATTAATGATTTTTGCAGAAACAAACAAACAAAAGTCATGTTTAACGTTTGTCTTTGCTTTTTCTATTATTGTGATCAAGGAAACTTATAAAAGAAAACACTTAGTTTTGAGATTTGCTTATAGTCTCAGAGGGTGAGTCTATGAACATCAATGTGGACCATTGTGGTAGTGAGGTAGACAGGTGAGTTGGTGCAGCAGCTAGGAGCTTGCATTTTGAGACAACTGAGGTAGGGGAGAGAATAGAATTCTCTAACTGGGAATGTCATGGACTTTTAAAACCTCAATACATGCTCAGTAACCTTATTGAACAAAGGCTACCCCTCCTAATCCTTCTCAAGTGGTTCCACTAACTGGTGACCAAGCATTCAGATATATGAAGCATTGGGGGCCATTCCCATTCAAACTACCATGATGCTTAAAGACAAAGAGTGTATTGGCTAGTTTTATGTATCAATTTGACACAAGCTGTAGTCATCAGTTGAGATGGTTCTCAGCTGAGGAAATAACTCCATGAGAACTAACTGTAAGGCATTTTCTCAATTAATGATCAATGGAGGAGGGCCCAGCCTATAGTGGGTGGAGTCATCCCTGAGCTGGAGGTCTGAGTTCTATAAGAAAGTAGTCTAAGCAAGCCATGGGAATAAGGCAGTAAGCAGCACCTCTCTATAGTCTCTGCATCAGCTCCTGCCTCCAGGATCCTTTCCTGAGTTTCGGTCCTGACTTCCTTCAATAATGAATAACAATATGGAAATGTAAGCCAAATAAACCTTTTCTTCCTCAACTTGCTTTTTGTTCATGGTGTTTTGTTGCGGAAGCATTAGAAACCCAAGACAAATTGATATCATCATGTGACAGACCTGATCATGTTGAAAGGACGATTGTGGAAGGATTTTAGAACTTTGGGCTAGAAGAACCATTGAATGTTAAGGAGCTCAGTGTGATGTTCTTTAGGAGTTTGGAAGATGAGAATGTTAAGAGCAGTGTAGAAGATGAAGACCTGGCTTGTGCAGTTTCAGAGGGAAGTTTAAAGACTCTATCTGGGTCATTTGAATTAAGATCTTCTGTAACAATAAGTTTTTGGCCCAGACTAGCTCCAAGATCTGGACCAGCAGTCCCAAAGTCTCAAAGAAACACCCAGAAGCTTATATTCATTTCATACTGATTGACATATGGCTCAGACATATTGCTAGCTAGCTCTTTCATCTTAACTCAATCTATTTCTATTAATCTGTTTAGCCATGTGGCTTGG
This sequence comes from Sigmodon hispidus, assembly GCA_004025045.1. Lineage (NCBI taxonomy): Eukaryota > Metazoa > Chordata > Mammalia > Rodentia > Cricetidae > Sigmodon > Sigmodon hispidus. The sequence goes on along the minus strand of PVIH01004995.1, from coordinate 80,211 downwards.
TACTTTTTTCCAGAGCAACATGGCTGTCTTCTTTCCTCTGTGTCTGCTGACGTCTTTCTGGCATCTCTGTTCTGCTCTTCCTGTTCCCAGAGTTTCTTAGTCTGGCAGCCCCACCCAAACTTCCTGTCTGCCTTCGGCCAATTAATTGTTTTTATTAAACTAGTAGGTGGGACAATTATTTACAATGTAACAGAACATAATCCTATTATAATCCTGTGATTCTGGTTAGCTGGGGCTGAAGAATCAGCTGTGTTTAACAAGGTACCAGAATCACTAAAGCAAAACTTTGTTTTACTGAGATTCTTGATGATGGTTGACTAGAACTAAGAAATTAGCAGTGACTAGAAGAGACTGACATCATTGAGGAAAATCTTCTGGGAAGTGTTTCCTGAGAGCACAGAAAAGTTATGTTACACAGGTGGCCAAGGTTGTACTTTGTGCTGGCAGACAGACTTAGTAATGAAACAGTCACCCAGGAGGTGCTGGTTTTGAAGGCATGAAGGGGTCATGGAGAGCAATGGAGAATTGATTGACACTATAAGAGGCCAAGAGAGGCCATTGCTGAAGGTGCATCCTCAGTGGCCATTGAAGGCCCAGAACTGAAATGGTCATGCAAAGAAGTTGAGGCTTGGCACCATGAGGAGAGCCTATAAGAGGATATTAGTGAAAATGCAGCCCAGCTGCAGCAGAAGACCCCAGCATTGTACAGATTTGAGTACCATGGGATGACCACCAAGAATAGTAGCAGCAGTGGAGTGGAGCCACTTTAAGCTCAGAAGACAAGCTGTGTGTAGTGCAGAGGGCAGAGCCAGAGAGGTGAACTGAGCCCTTTGGACGAGTCCAGAAGATCAGGAGTGGACTCCAGCGATTGATTGGATGGTTGGAATTTCATTTTGCTTTGTTTTGATTTCAACTGTGCCCTGATTTTTTCCTGTTGAAGTAAGAAAATATTTTACTGGAGCTCACAGGGGAGAGAGTTTAAATTTTAAAAACTTTAGTTCTTAAAAGAGACTGGCTATTTTAAAGGGACTGAAATTTTAATGTGTCTGAATCTGTAAAAACTGTGGCCCTTTTAAAGTTATTTAGATCTTGAGGATGAATAAGAGAGAAAAGGTTGGGGCTTAAAAGTGATGTGTTTGTGTGTCAACTTGTCAAAGGGTTAGTTCTACTAGCTGGTTTTGTCTGTAAACTTGACACAAGCTAGAGTCATCAGAGAGGAAGGAGCCTCTGCTGAGGAAATGCCTTCATGAGATTCCACTGTAAGGCATTTTCTCAGTTACTGATCAATGGGGGAGGACCCAACTCATGGTGGATGGTCCATCTCTGAGCTGGCATTCCTGGGTTTTATAAGAAAGCAAGCTGAAAAAGCCATAAGAAGCAAGCCAGTAAGCAGCATCCCTCCATGCTTCTGCATCAGCTCCTGCCTCCAGGTTCCTGCCCTGTTTGAGGTCCTGTCCTGATCTCCTTCAATAATGAATAGCAATATGGAAGTTTAAGCCAAATAAACTTTTTCTCCTCAGCTTCCTATTGGGTCATAGTGTTCTGTTGAAGCAGCAATAGAAAGTCTAACTAAGACAAACAGAAACTAGCATTAAGTCATCCAAGAGAATATTATTACCTTTATTTTACTCTTCTGAACATTACTATCACCCTGCCCTCTTTTCCCCTGAATTCTTTAGAGATGCCTTTTTTTCATCATGTAGTGCTGATTACCTGATTTGCAGTTCAAGTATTCCTAATGTGAATAAGGGTCACTTTTGATAATATTTATTGACATATGACATTTATAACATGTTGGAAAAGCGTACATAATACAAAATTACACAAAGAGAGCAAATTTAAGACAGTAACTCCCTGAACACACACACACAGTGCCTTAGAGACCCATTCATGTTTCATTCCAGGCATTGGATACCCTAGTCTCTACCTTCAGGGAAACCCACTGAGGACAAGTCAGGAACTTCTGCCACCATGGATTATATTCCGATGTTTGTGAACATATGTGATGGAGATGGTAAAGTTTGTCAAACTTTGTTTAGTTTTTAAAGAGAAATATTAATAGATCATCAACATTTTTTTTGAGTGGATGCAATGTCAATATCTGATAGTTCTAATTGACTCCTTCAGACAAGCTGGTTTGTTCTTCTTTGATGGGCTAAGAAAGATGGCTCTGAGATGAAGATGAATACATCCCTGTCACCTGATTTGGAGCTCTGTTTGAACAGGTTAATTAATCAGATCGTAGTGATAAAATATTGCTACTTTCAGGAATCATTGCAGGTGGTGCTAAATTATAGTCTTGTCTTGATGTTTATGAATAACTCATAATAAATAAATAGGCTTAGCATTTTTACAAAGTGACTAATGGAGTTTGGCTTATTCCTGTGGGTTGATTTAATGTATTCAATCAGCTGCCAGGAATTGGTGCCAGGGAAAGCGTTGCAAGAGAACAATGCAGAAGAAGTGTTTGTTTCTGTTACGAGGAAATGGGGCCTTGTTCCTAATACATAAAGCCCCTCAGACCTTGTAGATAACCCACACATAGAAGTTGTTGACCTGGGTAAGTCATCCTTGTTCTTTGGCCCATTTGCTTAGCAACAGGCAGCTTTGCTTTTAATGTTTCCAGCATGAAGAGGAAGAGGAAGTCCCAAAATACTGTGTTAGACTTTCAGTTTCCATTTTATGAAATGGAGATGTTGGTTAAAAACTCATAGAATTATTGTGATATTTTATTAAAATAACCAATTGTAAGTACTTTGAATAGAACTTAGCATATAGTAGGGTCTATATATTTGTGCATATTGAACACCTATCAATGGAGAAATGTGTAGGTATTTAAGCTGACTGAATGTGCCTGATGACAACCCTATCACATGCAATGTTGGAATCCTAGCCTCTATGTGAGGTCATGGCACTATGAGGGTAGGGCTATGAAGGTAGCTAGATCATCTGATTAGAGTCTCATAAAAGGGATTAGTACCCATATAAAAGGATCCATTCTCATCTTTTTGGCATATGAGCTTACACAGAGACAATGGCCATCTGCAATCCAGAAGGATCTCACCAGAACCTAAGTGTGTGGACTTCAGTTTTCCTTTCAGCCTCTAGACCTTCAAGGAATACATTTCCTTTATGCATCAGCACTCAGTCCACAGTGCTTCTTACTGCAACCCAAACTGACTAAGCCACATAGAGTAATTGTTCTCAGAAAGATCTGAGTTCTATCTTTAAAAAACATCTCAAAGATGTGAAATTTTTTAAATACAGAGCCTCAGTTCAGAAGGTGAAGACATCAACAAATCAACTATTGTCTTCTCCTTCTATTATTTCTTCATCTTCCTATGTCCTTCTCATTGTTCTGTCACTATAGAAAGGCTGTTATTGCTGGCAGTTTTCAGTACTAATATATTTCCTGGATCTCTGTAAACATATTTACATTGTCTATGAGGGACCTGAAATAGAATAGTCTATAGAAAGCTCAATCTGGAAATGCCCAGGTCTCACCAACCTTTATCTTCCATCTAGAACAGTCCTCATGCATTCCTCGAAAATATATAGTGTCATCCAGTACCAATACAGTGCTAAATACGATGACTCAATTTTGCCTTGGTGGAGTTGTTGCCCAGTGGAATAGGATGACTGGCTTAGACAGAGAAAGAATCACAGAACCATGAGATAGGTGATGGGAAAATTCACCACAGTAAAATGCATGATGATCATGAGATGATTAACTAACCCAGACTTAGGTAATGAGGGAGCAGCTCCTAGAGGAAATCATTTTTTTTATCTTGAAATGAATATACATTACTTAAAAGAAAGCATTTCATTCTGGCATTTTCATACATATATTGCCTTTGATCACACTCACCCCACCCAGTGTGTTTCAAGAAAGACACTGAGTGAACTGGTGCTCAGCTTGAAACATAGACTTGCATTAGATTTTCCACTTGCCTTGCTCTCTACACCCCTTCAGGCTGGTGGCATCCACACCTGTGTGTGCATGTATATTTAATGGCAGCAATTCTTGTCGAATACACAATGCACAAGAGAATGTTTGGAAGCATTTGTCACATTTGGTTTCTTTAATCTGCACCCCTGAATGAATGGATGAGCAAATGAATCCTAGGTCCTCCCTATTTGTCAGGAGGGAAAACAGAGGTGTTCCAGGGTAAAGTAACATCGTCTGTGTTTATCTGAAAAGTAAAGGATGGAAGTGGATTCACTTTGAACATTTACTTAAGTTTTCTAACATCCTACTATGTGTACCTGCTCTAGCTTACTCCTTCCTCTTTTGTGGTTACACAGCTTGCCTCACTCTGGTCTGGATTTCCAGTCATACCAGCTTCTTCTCTTGGGTCTTTTAGACTGTCTCCCCCTGACTCCTAAGATATTTCTGTCAAACAGCTTTAACTACCTAACCCATTCTCCTGTGCACAGGTTCAAGCTCAGAACTCTTATTTTGCTGTCTCTGAACTTCTTTCACCGTTTCGTGATCTGTGGGCCTCTGGGTTCTTTTTCTGTAGCTTCATTCATCATTCCCCAGTGTCATCTCAAGATCCTTCCAAATTCACCATGGTTCTTTTGCATTTATGGATCTGTATAGAGTTTCTTTCTTTCAATTCTTTCTTTTTGCTGGACTTGCACTTCTTTCCTAGTCTCCACCCTTCCAAGTCTGTCTGAGGGGCTTTGCCCCATGCACTCACAGTAGACTCTGCACAGACCCCTTACGGTCCAATACCTACCAAGTCATTTCCTGAAGTCTAATAAACTGTCTTGTCTTTCTGCTTCACTAGACGGTGAACTTTCTGTGGGCAAGGATGGACCCTATTTATTTTTGCCTTGAGTTCATTGCCTGGGCCCAGAGCCATGCTCTGTAAATGATTGATGAACGAATAAATGAAAGGATGTCATATATAGAGAGGAAAGCTTTGAGGCGATGAGGCTGAAAATAGGGAGGGCATGCTGATGGAGGAAGAGGGTATGTGAGTGGCAGATCAGAAGGCCCTTTGCTAGAAGTTGGAGAAGTTAACACAGGACAGGACATAGCTAATAGATCAGCAAGTGGAGTGAGCCAGGGCTCTGGAGACCCCACTGAGCTGTGTTTTGAATTTAAGTGTCTCTGTCAGCTATGATTTTTGTAATTATTACATAACCCTATGACATCATCTAAGGTGCTTAGCAATAAAAATACCAGTCATTAAGTTTTCTTCCCCTTCTTTGCTTTTCAAGTTGAAAGAGCATTTTAGATGCATAGAACATAGGCTTTATTTAAAGTGACAAGCTAACCAAAATCTGGAAAGCATCATTGCATTCATTTACTAGGATGTGCTGACAAAGGCACCACACAGTTGATGATGTCAGCTCCCAGGCACTGGTTGTCTCAGTCATAGGGACCATTAGTTCGAAATCAAAGTGTTAACCAGAACCTATGGGAGCCTGTAGAACAGAATGCTTCTTTGCTTCATTTTACCAGGCATTGATAGTCTTCTGTGTTTCATGTCTTTCTGCAGTATCACTCCAGTCTCTTCCTCTGTTGTCACCTGGTTTTTTGCTCTGAATGTCTACATTCTTCTTCCTAGAAAGACAATAGTCATATTATATTCTGGTCCACTGCACTCCAGCATCTTAACGAATCCAGTCTGAGATAATCTAGCTTCTATTCTGAGGCTTTAGGATTTTAGCATCTTTTGGGGGACACATTCATAAACAAAAAAATTTCTTTTCCACCACTCAGGAATAATCACTGAGTTACTACTATAAAAAATAAAATGTTCCACTGTCTATTTTTCCAGCCCTCAGCTCTATTTTTAGTACATATGTGCATAGTTATGCATTTTTAATCCAATGGTTTACCATTGTGTACTGTTATGAATAGCCACTGTTCTTAAGTTCATAATCTAAATTGATTAACTTGGTTTCTTTTGTTACATTTTCAACTCTTGTTTTCTGCCTTATTTACTGTCATTTTTAGCTATTATATCTTAAATGTGATCTGGTAATGCTTTTTTTGAATTGCAGAGCATATTTTCTGATTATTAAGGGAACTTACTGTGTTCCCTGTGGAGACAGAAAGTAGAAGAAGAAAGACATCTAAAAACCCCATTTCATTATGCATAATCCGTATAAGCATGTCTTATGGATGTTTCTGCTCTAATTGATATTCAGACACCAGAGCCAGGCTGAGTTCCTACTATTTGCCCCATTGGAAGAGGGCTGAGGTCAAGTGTGACCTCTCCAATTTGAATCCCCGATTAGAATCAATGAGCTGTGTGTCTAATGAAAGGGTCTGTCTACAAGCTCATTTGTTCAGAGGAACTTTTCCTTAACCTTTCTTTCCCCTACCTAATACAAATGTCTGCAAGGGGCTGCAAAAAAAGAGAAGCTTTGCTGCTTAAGCATAATCTAGATCGTGCAAGCAGGGTAAAGTATAACAAGACACAGAAGAAAAGCAAAGCTGTGATCTAATCTCTGTTTTTCATCTTTTCCTTTCCCGTTTTTAAGGAAGACTGAAGCAGCTCCTTGTACTTTCAGAAACAGGAACATGTGTGGGACCTTAAAGAATGGCTTTCATGTTTATGATGGGAAGAATGACTGTATGACACTGGTCCAGCTGAGCTAATGGAAAATTGATCCCACAATGATCAGGTGCAAAATCCTTCTGCAGCAGGGGTCCAGCTCTGAATGTTTTACAGAAAGAAAGTGACAATCACTTAAGTCGAAGGATTTGTGAGATATCAGCCCTGGACCATCTGCCACAAATATTCCCTTTTCCCGCTACCCACTGAGACACCTAATATCATGACATTATACAATTCTTGAAGGGATGCTATTGAAGGACATGTTTAAAACACAAGATTTGTCTGTACTTGATAGACACAAGGTCACTGTGTTCAGCCAGATAAAACCTGTCTTAGCCTAGAGTCACTATAGTCAGTCAGCACGGAACAGGCCACAAGGTGTGAAGTATTATTGGGGACATACACAAAGAGCAAGAGGATGTTTATCTACAAAAGTCTCCAGATGAGGGAGCATACCAAGGCAAGTAAGTGGCGTCGGGCTTCAAAGAGTGATGCAAGAGAAGATGCAGCTTCAAGAAAGCAGGTCAAATGCTACTGGAGGTGTAGAGAAGCCAGGGCACAGGACCCCACAGTTCAAATCTGAACACTGCCACTTATTAAATAGGAGTCACTGAACAAGAAAGCCTTACTTTCTTTGTCTATGAAGTGGGATGACAGCAGAACATATCCCAAAGAGATTATGAGGTCATATAATAAGGAACAGGATATGTTTAATACTTGATTACAGTACTTGCTGTAGAATAAATGTAAGGCAATGTTCTCAGCACTGGCCTAGAAAGTTGTTGCAGCATTATGACTTTGAGTTCTCTTCACAATTAGTGTCTCTTTTCAAAGGTTGTTGGTTTCCCATGTGGGAAGACACACATACATACACACACACACACACACACACACACACACACACACTACCAGATGCCACACAAGAGTTTATTCCAGGGAGCTATCAATTGGGTACCTGGAGAAAAGTGGGGAGTGGGTAGGGGAGAGGAAGAGGGGGAGGGACTGACATCACGTGGAGTTTCCTTTTAAGAGAAAGGGTGAGCACAGATCCACGCAGCCATGCCTAGGGGAATGCCCTCCATACATGGCATGCTCTGCTGGCGCCATGTTGGCTTTACGACGTGGCTGATACATGCCAGGAATTCTTATTTCACCCAGCACCATGTTGGGTTCACTACATATTATGCCAGGAATACTTACAGAGGCGAAGAATCAGAACCTTATACATGTCAAATGCTGTGGACAATTTTAAGCATCCCTGGCTGGCCTTATGCACTCATGGAATCAATTATCTGGCTTTTGACTATTGCTACTTTTGTCTTGCTTTGCTTTCTGGGTGACTTGGCTCCTAGTCTTGAGTCAGTGTCCATAGAAAGGGTCAACTTCCAATATTCTCAGCAGCTAGGTAGGCATCAGTCTTGTAAAGAAGACCACCTAGAGAAGAAGGTGTTATATGCGATTTGGGATCCCAATAATGAAATACCGTAGAGTAGATGGCCCATGCAATTTTTTTCTCATAGTTCTTCAGGATGGGAAGTACAAAATTGAAGTCCTGGCACATCTTGTAACTTGCCAGAACCTGTTGTATGTTTATCTTTCTCTTGTGTTCTCAGATCTTCTAGGTGTCTAATATAAAAACAATTAGCCCATTTATGAGAGCTACAGTCTCTTGACCTAATCTATTTCCAAAGACTCCACTTTGGAGGTACAAATATAAACTTATAAACTCTGGGAAGACCCAAACATTCAGACCAAACCAGGTACTAGACATAAAAAATGCATTCATGAATTAGGTCAGTGAGCACAATGTAAAGTCATCTGGGTTACCTGAGGAACCTGTGGCTTGTGGAGACATTGGCATGTTGGAATCAGGATCCTGACTAGAAAGAAGTACTCATTTTCATGCTATGCAAGAGACAATGCACTCTGAAAGAATAATATGTGAGGCTATTGCCAAAAGTTATAAACAAATCTGGTGAAGGCAAGTGTGGAAGCAAAGATCAAGGGTTACCTTTCTCTGGATCTCAGATCACTTGGGACAATCTATATAGTCTTAAGGAGACATCCCTATGGAGAAGGTGACCATATTACACACACTTTAAGACTGGTGAGATTTCTTAGGGGAGTCATAAATATTTCCATTAGCAGATGGTAAAGAGAACTTGAGCTTTTGTTTGTAGCGCCAGCCTTAATGGCACCAGGTCCTATGTGCTTCCTAAGCTTCACTATGTCTGTGAAACAGGTGTCTTGGCTATACAATATATAAGTTTTCTGTGCTCTAAAACTTGATTCTGTTCTGTTGGCATTCAAACTGGACACCACTATAGCATAGCTTTCGCCAAAATTAGATGTGGCACTACCTGTGTGCTTTGAATTTATTTCTTATTCTTGGTGTTTCATTTGGAAAAAAAAATCAATGTAAAGCTTTGGGAAATTGATTTTAAATGACACATGTTTCAGTAGAGATGGATAGTTATGGTGCAGAAGCATTCTAGGCTGAGAAGTGGGAAAGCCCATGAGACTCATTGAACCCTTTGCTTGGGGATCAGGCCCAGCTGATCCCTAGTCCAGATAGGAAAGAATGAGTGTGGATAGTCACTTGATGGTGCTGTTGCTGAATATAGAGCAAAAGTGTGACTTACAGGGTAGCTTTTCCTAAGTCTATGGGCACAGTCCCTCACATCTGGCTTGTTAGTAGACTTCAGCAGCTGCACCTCATTAATGACCATAGTACCAAGCACATGTTTGATTTTATTTTGTACTTTATCATAGCTCTGTGCTTGTTAATATTTTTAACTCACTGAGCCAAATAAATTTTTTGGGTACATTGATCTTCAATGGTTATGAAAATTCTTTCCTAGAAATGCCAACAGCCTCTGGGCACCCAGTTCTTAGAGAAGCAGTAGAAAGAAATAGATACTTGTAAACAATGCTGTAAACAGTTTGGTGGCCTAAGGTCTAGGATTCTATGACTATTCTCTTAGTTAAAATGTACTTAGTTCATTTCTATTATCACGACTTTAAATGACAGGAATTTATACAGTGTTCATTTATATGCCAAGTATGATTTTAAAAAATAAATATGCATCTATAAAATGAGTCATTCTGTACTTTGCATCTCCTGCCCCTAGCTGAACAAAGACAATGTTTCACCTAACGTCCATGTTCTGTAGCTTCCTCTATGATATAACTCCTGTAATGTTTTAGTAACTACTTTGGCTATAAGAACACCATATGAAATCCATTATTGCTATCTCATTGAAGGCATCTCTATTTTTGCTCACAGGCCTATCTTCCAAAATATCAGTGATTTCTTATCAGCTGCAAAGCTTATGGATTGGGAAAGCTAATACAGTTCAGACTCATCCTTTCAATGTGCTCTTCATGTACTCAGGACCCTGGGGCTCGGGAGGGTACTCATTGCTAAACAACCCCTTCTGCCATCTTAGCTTAACCTACAATTACAGACACTTTTGAAGAATCAGATGAGCTCAACTGTAACCCGTTGAATAGAAAATGGCATTTATAGGGAAGAAAACACTAGATATGATTTGCTTTATACTTTCATACAGGATTCCTCTTAACTACACATACATACAAATGTGCAAACTTGGTATATTTTCTACAGATTTATATAAAAGCTATATACTCTTACAAGGAAAAGGATTTCATTAGAACTCAGAACAAAATTCCTGCTGTCAATGTTTAATAAGTCACAACAGAAGGGATTAAATTATTTATTAATTACTAGCAGGAAACAAATGGTTCATTATTGCCTTCCATGAAAAACTGAAAATACCCCCCAAAGCAAAACTAAATACAGGAGACATTCATTATTAGTAGCTTAAAGAGAACATTGTAAAAACTTACTACATCTATCAAACAACAATCAGAAACCTGATTATATGGATTAGGCTGAAGGAATAGAAAGGCCAAGGAGCTTAATTGTATTCCAAAGCAGGACCAGGACTATTATGTTTGCACACCTGGGATCTCACAGGCAACTTCCAGAATGATTATATCAACACTGGAGGAAGTTCATGAGTCACTTCCTATGCTTCTGAATATTAATTTTCATGGTGTTCTTACTAGAGCAGAACCTGAAATTGAAGATGGAGTGTGGATAGTTTATAAGCTGTCCATAGCATTAGGGGATCCAGCTGTCACATGAAAATCTTGGACAGGTGATATTAAGGGTTTGATTCCTCAAGAATATCAGACTTGGAAGCACTCCAACTTTCTGAGGAGAAAATTGAGACCCAGATAAAAGTAATGGCTTCATCGAAGGGTCTGATGGAGGAAGGGAGCAGAAATGAAATCGTATTAATTTTCCTACTTCACAGTCTTCAGGCACACTCAGCAGCACCTTCTCTTCCTACTTTTCCATGACATTTTAGGTGTATTCCATCAGTTTCCAGTCACTTCCAGTTATTAACAATGCCAGTCCTGTCTGGGCCAGTTTGAAGTTCAGTCTTCTTGCAGACTGATGGCTTATCAGCTCTCTACTTCCAAGCCTGGGTTAGACATGGCTTTAAGGACTTAAGAAGAGAGGTGTATGTACCCTGTCTGCCTCTTCTTCTCTACCCCCAGTCATCATTTCTCATGCTTCTTTGGATTCTTTATATCCTGGAGATATCAGGAAGAGTTGAACATGTTTTTTGATTGTTTTTTGATTCAGCATAGCATTATAGTTCTGGGTAGGTGTGCTGTTCGTCTATGTCTCTGACAGGCATCCAAATGCTTGCTTCTTCTGGCCAAATTTGTGAGTTCGCTGGAAGATGTAGGGATTGTGTTAGTTAGGGTTACTATTGGTGTGATAAAATACCATGACTGAAAGTAACTTGGAGAGAAAGGGTTTACTTGGCTTACAGACCTTGAATCACAGTCCATTGAGGGAAGCAGAGGCAGGAAGCAAACCACATAGTTATCTGGAGGCAGGAGCTGATGTAGAAACCATGGGGGAGTCCTGCTTATTGACTTACTCCCCATGGCTTGCTCAGCTTGCTTTCTTATAGAAGCTAAATCTACCAGCCCACCCAGAGGCGTCACCTTCCATAATGGGCTGGGCCCTCCCATATCAATCACTAATTAAGAAAATTTCCAAGAGGGCCCAAGGCAGAAGGCACCATCACTATGAGCAAGTATGTGGTGCAATTTGTGCACTATGAAGGGAGGGGAAATTGGAGATACAATGGTTGAGGAATGGCCTGATGTGAGGAGGCATGAGATGCCACCCAAGGCAATGGTAATGTCTGGACCTAGGCTGCCACTAAGAGCCATGTCTGGGTACATGGCACTGCTACAGCAGTAGTCTGTGTTGGTATCAGTGACCCATGTTACTACCAAAGGCCATGTGGATGTCTGTGATCTGGGCTGATGTCTAAAAACATGTTGATGATTGATTGCAGTGCTCAGCTGGTTCTCCCTTTCACAGTGGTACTAGTGGTTATGTGAGTGTAGGAAAGCTAATCCTGCTTCATGCCTGGGCAGTGCCTGAGAGCTGGTCGTTATGGCTGGAGGGCTGATGAAACTCACCTATCTCCCAGCCCCAGATCCAGGGCTATGAGTTGACCCACCCCAACATCTACTCCATTTATGACCTACTGGAGTGCGTGAAGGAGCTAGTGCTATAGTACCAGAGCTGCAGGATCTTCATGACTCAGCAACAGCAGGATATTGCAGAGGAGACTTGGTGTGGGCTCAGTACTGATGAGGTAGCCAAAGCCACAGGCCTTGAACCACACTAATGACCCATACAATGAACATTTGCAAGTAAAGGCATTTGGACAAAGGATATACTATGTGACACTATGACACACTGTAGCTTCCGTGGTGAGATTTAAAAAAGAATTGAATTTTACCTTAAAAAATTTATTATTTTTTTATTTAATTCTAATTAATTAATTAATTAATTATTTTTATTTTCCTTTGGGGGAGGTTACACATGTGAAGGGCAGATGTGACAGGACTGGGAAATGAGTGGGACTGGAATGCATCATGTAAACTTTATAATCAATAAAAATTATATAATTAAAAAAAATGTGCCCTACAGGTTTGTCTGATAAAACATTCTGTACATATATTTTCATTGAGGTTTTCTCCTCTCAGACAACTCTAGCTTGTGCCAAGTTGACATAAAACTAGCCTAGATAGAGAGATCCTGTGAGGTCCAGCATCAGCTCATTGTTTGTCATTCACTGTCAGCACGTTTAGCTTGGAGATTGGCATCTGAGTGCAGTCTAATGACCAGCGCTTTTGCATGGGGAACTAATACTATTACTCCATCTAGAAAGTACTTGATGTACCCATTCTTGTCCATGTAACATTCTCCACTATGGTTTGACTAAACCTTGGGGGTTTCTTTTATTCTTCCAGATAAATGAGGCTTATTAATCAGCCTGGAGCTATATGGATGTGGTATCAGGAAAGCAATACGGTACTTGCTTTCTATCTCCAGCCTTCCCTACAGGTCTGATCACTCCTGGAACTTCCTTCTCCTCCTGCCTCTGACTTTGTTTCTAGGCAGACTTGAGTAATCCAACACATCTAAAAAATGCCATCCTAGGACCTAGAAGGAACAAAGCAAGTGAAAAGAAACAGAAATGTGCCGAGTTAAAATGAGTTACAACTTCTTAGCTGTGTTGTCTCAATCTAACTTGTGCTCAGTCTTGCTAGCCCGTGTGTTTCAGAGGTCGGATTTCTCTGCATTGCGCAATGATTTATTACCCTTGGTAATACATGAATTGCAGTGAGAAACCAAATGTAATGGACTGTGTTGGCAAACAGCATGGCTGTGCCTGCCCCACTAAGGTTTTCTAATGTTCGACGCAATGGTCTCTGACCATGCGAGCAGCTTTAATTTCAGTTTAAAGGATACATTAGATGCTTCCTGAATCCCACCATGTAAAACTGTCCCAAATAGCACATTTTCTCATATGTAAAAAGCCATTTTCTAAGTGCAGAAAATTCACAATATCTCCTTATTTAGAGGCCAAGAGAAAACTTGGAGTTTTCTATTTTTTTTTTTTTTTAATGAATCTGTCGGAAGAATTTGGCAAACAAGATGATGTGTTTACACTCAACATTATCAAATATTATGAAGGAATAGTTGTGAAACATCTTTCCAGAAAATGTAGAACTTATGATGAGAATTTATACAAAAATTTTATTTTATTTTTTTCCAATTTGGGTTTTTAATTTTAAACTGACCTTTTAAGTTAACCTTAAAGAATTTTCTCTGAAGTCTAAATTGAAACAAAGATCCACGAGAGTTGGATATAGCAATGTTTAAAGTAGGCTATGCCAGTTATTGACAGAGGCTAAATAATTAACCTCTGGTAGCCTCAGCCTTCTCATCTATAAAATGCAGATTATATCACTACCTTGTAGAATACTTTGGAAGTTATTCAGGAAGTCACAAGAGATGCCGAGGACAGAGAATGCACTCAGAGTTTTATTCACCCACCCACACATCTGGAATAGACTGTGAGGCTCTGTTGACTTGTCACTTGGCCAGCATCTATGCTCTTTTCAGTTTCTACCACCACAGAGCTAGAATCCATGGCTCTTCCATAGTCCACTGCACTCATTTGCCGTAGGCAAATGGGATATTCATGGAAGCAGGAAAGGAAAAAGCATTCTTTCCTTCCTTTCTTTCTTTCACTTCTAGAGTCTATCCTCCATGAGAACCTCCATGATGACCCAAGGGGCCAGGCTTCAGTGTCATCCCAACAGAAAACCAACATCCCAGAATAGCCGATTTCACCACACACTGTGAGCCCAGCTTACCCCAGCCTACCTCACTCACTAGGACATTTGCAAGTTAATGCTAGTTATCCTAAAGCAATGCATCTTGCATTTGTTTGGTAGGTATCTTGGTGTGTCAAAAAATAACTTTATGGTCATGAATCAGTTTTGGATTGCATTATTTGGTATTCAATGGGCATGTGTCCTATCTTTCTAGCTTGAATCATTCCTTTGTTCCATTCTTAAGACCCTCAACAAATGCTATTAACAAATTATAATATACTTTTTCATTAAAAGAATGGACTAGAAACATATTACATAATTTGGGTTTCATCATCAATTTTAATTTTTAAATTTATTCTTTGAAAATCTCATGCACAAACACTATTATGCTCGCTTTAAATGTCAACTTGCTACAAATTATAATCACTTAGGAAGGGAGCCACATTTTAAGAACCATCCTGATTGCCTTAGTTAGCAGAGAAAGATCTATTTTCACTGTGAACAGCACCTTCAGAAAGCAGTCCAGAGAAAAGGGCATGGCAGAAGGAAGACCATTGTTGCACGAATGTGGGTTGTAAAGGAGAGAAACTCAGAGCCAAATATCAGGGAAAGGCTAAAATATCAGTGAGAGGAAACACCACAGTCAATTCTCACCCAGCTATCTTCCAATTTCCTCAGCCTCACTCCTGGTCGCTTCTCCTCTGCTGGATTCCTATGAGGCCTTAAATACCCTTCTCATCAGTTGTATTCCATCCAGGTTAAGATTAAAGATGTGAACTACTCTATTTTGTAGCTAGCCTTGAACTCACAGAAACAGAGGTAGCTCTGTCTCTGGAGTTATGGGATTAATGGCGTAGGTCACCACTTTCCCAGTGCTGGGATTAAAGGTGTGTGCTATTAAATCCCAGCTGTTTGTCCTTGTACTCAAGGATCAAGAAATTCCTGAGCTGTCTGCCTAAGTTTTGACTGTGTGTTAATCCTCAAATATTTCAGATTTTATTAAATATGTAGCATATCACCACAGATCATCATCCACTGCTGACTTCTTGGTTTATAACAGAAGAAGATTTTCCAGGCTTCCATTGAGGACTGAGGACCAGGACTCTCCAAGAACCTCCTCTTTGTCCCTGTAAAGGGGGTTTAGGGTTCTTCTCTCACACATCACATCCTGACTACTTTCCTCCTCTCCCTTCCTATTTCCCAGTCCCTTCCCACACCTCCCATTTTCCCCAGATCCACTTCTCCTCTGCTTCCTTTAGAAAAACAAAAACAGAGCAGTTTCTCCAAGGGATGAACACCAAACATGGCCTAACAAGTTATAATAAGACTATGCACAAACCCTCATATCAAGATTGGAAGAGGCAACTGAGTAGGGGGAAAAGGGTTCAAGTGCAGGCAAAAGAATCAGAGATAGATTCCCCCTGATGGGGATCCCTCAGGAACAGAAAGCTAGACAGTCATAAGGCATACACAGAGGTGAGGACCTAGCTCAGACCCATACAGGGTCAGAGTTTGTTGCTTCAGTGTCTGAACCTTTATGAGCTTTGCTTTGTTGGTTCTGTGCGCTGTGTTCTCATGGTCTCCTCCATCCCTGACTCCTACAATCATTTCTTCTCTTTAGCCAGGTTCTCCTGGCTCCACCTATTGTTTGGCTGTGGGTCTCTACATCTGCTCCCATCAGTTGAGGGATGATACCTCTCTGATGATGATTGGATTAGGCATCGATTCAAGAGTATAACAGCATATCATTAAGAATCATTTCATTGATTTTTTTTTCTAGTCCATTTGGTTCTATCGTGGGTCTCAGAGCTGTCCGATGATCATTCTGTTTTGTGTTATTTAGTGTCAATAGAGCTATCACATTTTTGGTAGTTTCTATTGCTGTTATTACTTAGCAATAAATCACTGTGTTCAGATAGAATTCAGGTTGTTATTTTATTTTTTCTACACTTGTTGAGAGTTGCTTTGTGTTCTAGTGTGTGGCCAATTTTAGGTGAAGTTCCATGTGTTGTAGAAAAGAGTATGGATTTCTCAGTATCTGGGTGGAATGGTCTGTAGATGTCTGTTAGGTCCATTTGACTTATGGTATCATTTAATTCCAGTGGTTTTGTTTAGTTTCTGTTATAATAACCTGTTTATTGCTGAGACTGGGGCATTGAGGTCACCCACTAAAACTATATGAGAATTAACATGTTGTTTTACATCTAGCACTGTTTCTTTTATGAATAAGGTATTGCCAGGGCGGCAATGCTCCTACTAAAGGGTGTATAGCTGTCTGAATGGATCTGAAGATGTTTGGTTTTAAGCATGGCACAGAACTGACTACTAGCTGTTTTCCTTTCATACTTTTATTTGAATGTTCCCATTAGTGTCTTTTCTGCCTTGCATGGATATTTATTCTACTTTTTGCCTTTCGAGTTCTTACAACTTAAATTTCTCCATTAGGCACCAAGTGCCAGTACCTCACTCTTCTTACTTATAGTGTAATTAAATATATTTAATATGTATCATGTACTTACTGCATGCTAGATAATACGCTTGGCAAATAGTAGCTCGTTGTGATCTAGATGCTATTGTTAACCCATTTTTTTTTTTTGCCAAGAAAAAAAATGAAGAAAATAATTATGAGTTTTATAAAGTTGCTAAATATTCTGATTCATGTTTAAAAAATAGTTCACTCAAAACTCAGACTTTGATTCTGCTTTTAATCTATATTCTTCACCAACAAGAGAACATCAGCTCTATGAGAGATGTTCTGTGAAAGGGTCAAGTCATTCACTAGGCATCTTTGTATTGTGGGAAGAGCCACAAGCACAGCAGTATAGAAAAGATAAAGAAAAGACTATTAACACAGAGATGCTTTACTTAATGTACTATTTCCCAAATTAATTTGTGCAGAGTGAAGTCCTTAGTACCTCATACAATGGAGTGTCTCTTCTGCATTACATATGCTTGGCAAACGCACTTATCGTTAATGAAATTAATGTTAAAGCAAACATGAACTGTGTGCTTTTGGTTGCCAGTTTCAGGCAGGATCTGGAACACCTAGGAGACAAATCTCTAGGGGATTTGTTGCATATCTGTTAGGGAATTTCAAGACTGGACTAATTGAGGTTACAAGACCTGTAGGAAGTGAGTGCTGTTTTGAATGGATGTGTATTGCTTGACATGAGCTGTTCCTGACAAGGACCAATACCACATATTTGTGGGAAATTGGGGAAGTCTTTCCCCCAGGTCAGGAACGAAAAAACAAAGCCTTACTTTGGTCCAACTACAAGTGTTTATGAATGATTGACTGGTGTGTGTGTGTGCAAAAAGTAGTGACTTGCAGTTTTCTCCTCCCAGATGTTTACAGCTTGAGACTGCTTACCTACAGATACCCCCTGCCAAAACCAACCAATGACCCTTGCTTTGCTCCACACAACAGACATTCTGAAATTTCAGGTTGCAGTAGCTGCTGTCACTACATCAAAGTGCACACAGCCTACCTGACCCAGTCTTTCCTGTACATGGGTTTGTGGGTCTAGTCTTTATTCTTAAGCTACCCCAGTCTAGTGTCTTGACCTACAACATGAGTCACGCTGAAGACCTACCTTAATGGGTGCAGCACCATTCCATTCTGTAGGCTAAATAAAGCTTAGAAAAGCTGAGATTAAATAAAGCTTAGAAAAGCTGAGTATTTATCATTCCCTAACACATGTCCTCCTAAACATGACTGACTATACCTGTTCCTTCCCTTCCTTAATTGGTTTTTGTCAGGCATTTTGAAATGGCATCAAGAAAAGCAAACAATATCACGTTCACTAAAAATGTTTTCTTAAAAGATGTGTCTTTGGAAGGCTTCTTATTCATTTCAACGATGTTGTAAATCTTCAGATATTTTCAAGGAATTTCCTTCTGAGATTCTCTCCAGGGTAAAAATGAGGGAGTGAAACCAGTCTTAAAACTCTCTGATCACACTGTGTTTCTGACTCAAAGGAAACATTGTGAACCTGACCTCTATCTCACTCACTAGAATTGGTACTGAATATCCTAGCCTTATAGAAGATGAAATAACCAAAGCATAGATAAAGGCCCATAGTCTCCTGGTTGAATGGTGATCATGTGAGTCAAGGCTATGGACACATTGATGACTTCGTGCTGCTGCCTCACAGCCCTTAGACTTACTGCTCCCTTGAATCTCTTTGACTCCTCTTTCTTTGAAGACTGTTGGCCACCCGTCAATGAGGACAAGGGGTATAAGTGACAACAGAGAGGTTTATAGCCCTCAGGAGACAGCTTCAGTGACTCTGCTCAGCTCCATTCCAGAGTACAGAGAATTTATAAGATTGGGAGATGGTAGCTAGGGAATCACCTAATTTACATTAAACAGCATGCCCCTATTATGAAGTTCCTACTACAAGTCTTATCTTCAGTAGAAGCACCAAGGACCTATTGTAAAGCTCCTAGCACAATGTCTAATGACCGTATGGGCAGCAGGGGAAAACTTCTGCAGAAAACTGTTGCCACCCATGTCACAGTCACACTAAAGATAAATCAAGCATCTGGGCCTAGAGACAGTCTGCAAATAAGTTCAGGTAGAGAACAGGGTACCTTCTGTTGGGGGCTAGAATAGATGACGGTGGGTGAGGGGGTAGTGTGATGAGTTGTTGTCCATGTTGAGCTCAGAGAGAACTGCCAGGCCATGATAGACTGCAACCTGTGATCAGCAGGGCCTTTCAGCACACATTTATCATTTTTCTAGCTCTTGAAATTACAGATTCTTAGCTCTGTCCCATTCTTGGTCTGTGTCCTCTGTATACCAAATTCTCATTCCAAGTTGATGCAATTGGCTTTCTGTGAGAGGGCTATGAGGAGTCTCAGTCTGTTTTTAGTTACTGTAACAAAGTATATAAACTTGGGAATTTATATAAAAAAGAGATTTATTTATTACATAGTTCTAGAAGTCTAAAAATATGATGCTAGTATCTGCTTGGCTCCTGGTAAGAAAAACATATGTGAGTGAAGAAGGCCTGCTGTGTGTGTGTGTGTGTGTGTGTGTGTGTGTGTGTGTGTGTGTTAAGGGTGTTAGAAGTAATTTTAACAAAATCTACTTTAGTCACAAGAAAACTAATTTAATTACATGGGACTGAGTACTCCCTCAGGAAAACCCAAAAAAGATATTATTCCATCCATGAGAGTACTGCCACCATGACTACAGCTTAAAAGATCCCATTTTCTCTTGTTTTTATTAGGGAGATGAGTAATTTTTGTGTACTAATTTTAGCAGAGACAAACTATATCCAAACCACAGAAAAGAAAAGAAAGTTTATCAACATCCTGTTAAAAAATTTCCTTAAACTTAGGGATATAGGATGAGAACATTTGAAGGACAGAGATTGTAAAGTATACCTTAAATGCCATGAAGGTGTTACATGTTCTTAACTTCAGGAACACAACTATCACAGCCATAAGAAGCATGGTCTCATGATGTGTTATTCTAGTACACTGTAATTACACATCCGTGCATTTAAGTACAGTATTTATTCCAGTACTCTCATGGATGGAATAATATCTTTTTTGGGTTTTCCTGAGGGAGTACATTTAGCACATCCTGATTACGTGCTCTGATGAGAAACTTATAGAAATGTGCTTTATAGACATGAAAACCCAAAAAGCAGTGCAGGATCTCAAAGACAGATCAAAGGGACATTTAAGTCAACTGCATCTGTGACCTTGTATGTTAATTTCTCTATTTACATGGTGAATCTCCAGATAGTGACTTTATTTTTGTTTAGTGCTAAAAGATGTACAGTTGGGTGAGGTTGTAAAATTCATTTCGGATGAAAGTCACCACATTGCAAGTTGCTACATCTGTGTCTTGGCAAGCAGAATGAGAAAATTTGTCTACATTATAATGAGTGAATGCTAGCAAATCCTGAAGGTATACAGGAGGTAACAATATGTACATTTTCAAAAACATACTTTTTCTCAGAGGAAGAGAAAAACCTAAAGTATAAGACTGACCAAATGACAGATGATTAGATGTTTCCTCTGATTGCAGTAGAAACGACTTTCCCATCCGTATGCTACATGCTTCATGTTCTATTACAAAACTAAGCTGTTAATAAGGGGGAGAAAGTGTGAAAGAGAAATTCTTTCAAATTACAATTCACAGTTGGAAAGGGTAAGTGCTCAAAAGTTAATGACAAAAACACCATTACTACTTTGCCTGAAAATAAATGTAAGTTTAAAGGTACCCCGCAAGGATGAAAAGAAACAGAGTTTCTATCGGGATTCTGCTACAAACTCACAGCTTCTGTGAAATGTCAAGGTCATACATCAAGTCTGTTGTGTCCCTTAATATAATTTTTAACAAAGTCTGGTCAATAACAGTACTGTTCATATAGGATTTAACTAGAGTGTCATATTTCTATTTGTATTGTTTTTGTGGACTGTTTTAATTCTTGTTTGATATACTTTCAATTTACAGAACTTTCAAATAGGTATATACCTTTTCAGACTCTTAAACTTTGTTAGTTTTTTAATATTTGTTTTCTTCTACCTCTTTCTGGAAATAGATATATTCATTATTACTATCTTTCTCTTTGAATCATTTGAGTGTTAAGTTTTAGATATATGACTGGCTTCTCTTAAACACATTGGAGACTATTGACTCCAACATGTATTATATATTATATTATATGTCACCTGTGCATGGTCCAAATCAGCAGCTACAGCCATGCACTTGTATAACTGGACCTATAGAGCTCACTTGTTCTACTGATGTCCTGGATCCAATCCATATCTATACATTTCATTTAGTTAAGATGCTGATTTAGTTTTCTTCAATTTAGAATGACTCTTCTGCTTAGTTACCATAATCCTGAGTATTTTATTTATTTATTTTATATACATTGATGTTTTGCTTGCATGTATGTTTGTGTGAGGGTGTCAGATCTTGGAGTTAGAGACAGTTGTTAGCTGCTGTGTAGGTGCTGGGAATTGAACCCCGGTCCTCTGGAAGAACAGTCAGTGCTCTTAACTGATGGACCATCTCTCCAACTCCAAATCCTGAGTATTTTTAAAGTCTGTATATTAGTATTGTTCATCTGATGTGTATGGTTGTAGGGAACACTTCAAAGTTGTTTGACATGTTGCCTTAAATAATTGCATTCTACAGCATTTCAATAGATACAGGGTCACATTTGTAAGGATATTAACTTGTATCATTTAGTTAGGAAGGGGTCTTCTACATTTCTTTCCCATAAAGTTCATTGAAAACATTATATGTTAAAAAATTTAGTGACAGCAGTTTAGATTTCATTACACATCTGAATTGTATTCATTGACTCCTATTTTGCAATAAACTTCTCCCATTTTCTATTTTAATGTTGAATTGCTTTGGCTACCAGACACTTCTTGAAGCTTGTGTATGTTGTATTAGGTTTCTGGCCTGGCCTTTCTGACCTAACCCTGAGGTTCTGACTCACTGCCCCACAGAAACACACAGATGATTACATTAATTTTATGCTGATTGACCTAGAGCCCAGGCATATAACTTGCTAGCTAGCTTTTGATCTTCAACTAACCCATGATCCTTATCTTATTCAGTCATGCAGCTTTCTCAGAGCAGCCTAGTTATCTTTTGCATCTGATGGCTTCTCTGGCCACTCTGTTTCTTCTGTCTGTTCCCAGAGTTTTCTCAGTCTGGTAGCCACACCCACACTTCCTGTCTGCCTTTAGCCCATCAGCATTTTTATTAAAGCAGTAGGCAGGACAATTATTTACAAAGTAACAACATAATTCCACTACATGTGTATATGTCCTTTTGACATGTACCAAGATTCCTAGAACATTTCTTTGCTTTTTTTCACAATAATATGTTCCAGTTTCATTTTTTAACTCTTCATTTTCAAGACCACAATTTAGCCATTTCTTCAAACCTTTCTTTCTTTTGCATGTTGAGTAGTTTCAAAACACCAAGGTGTGAGTGCTAGAAATACTTATCATTTCTGAATTGCCATCATGTCTCATCCTCTTGGTAGACAGAGTTTGAGATTCAGTAGTTTGAGTTGTTTCAGCATCTGCAATCTCAGCACCAGGAGGGAGCTCAGCAGAGGCACCAGTGCTTATGCTTCTAGACCCAGGGACTCACAAACCAAGATGACAGGGGGAATGTACTAATCTGTACTTTAACAAGTTCTCTAAGTAATTCTGATGTGTGTGTGTGTGTGTGTGTGTGTGTGTGTGTGTGTGTGTGTGAGAGAGAGAGAGAGAGAGAGAGAGAGATATGAGATGATTAAGATGTAAGTGCATTTCAGGATATATATGTATGTTATACATATATATGTATTATATTTATGCTACAGGCCGAGTTTATTCTGATACTTAGAATTTCAACCCAACACTATAAAATTTATTTCTGTATTTGAATCTTCTCTCTTTGTCAATGAAGAGTTTTACTCTTAATATGCTAGAAACATTCACATTTGATCACCTTTGATGCCCCAAACAAGAAAAAACAAAAACACCGTAGACCCTAGCCTGGATGTTATTGTCTCTGGAACTTCTTCATGACTACCACCCAACAGGTTACTTTCAACAAACACTAGAAGAAAGGAAGGAGGAATTTATGTTACTTAAAAAATGGAAAAGTATAAAATCTGATTTTAATTGGCATATGGGAGGCTATAGCTAGTTGATTGGGATTAAATGCACAGTCATTTCTGATTGCCAACTAGTGGATATTAGTAAGTTGCTCCATATTTAGCAGGATACTGTTACTTCCTCTAGGCTCACTGTGTAAAAAGATTCAGATATCAGCTTTACTTTTTTTTTTACCACCTTTACTATTTATATTATCAGTTGCTTGTTCTTAAAATTGGGATGATGATACACTGACCTATTTTGTAGCCTCTCTTTCATATACATAAATCTGCAACTTAATGGTTGAGTTTTTCCATGTGCTATTTTTCTTCTAAATTTAGTTGCTTTTCACAGGTAGAATTTTGCATGGATGTTGTTATCATTTGGTATATTTACTCAAAAAACATTATTGAGAATATACCATGCACTTAACAAGTTGAATACGACATGCTTTGAGCTGCTCAAGCATAGGTATCTAGTTGGCAGTCAGAGATATAGTGTGAAACTTAGCAGTTCTCAAGGGCGTGGAGATAGAAAACAGTTGATTATTTGCATGCACAAAGGCAGTAATTAAGGGTAGGCACCTCAAGGTGATGTGCCATGTAACTAAGTGATATTAAAACACATAGATGAAAATGGACAGCTTGTGGAAGTGCACAAAGATTAGAAGAGAGAGAATAGATAAAGAGGGAACGTAGAAATTACTCTTGGGGAATGCTGATATTTTCTGGTCAGAAGGAGGAAAGAAACTGTTAGGAGAAAAATCATGGGTCATATTTCCAAAAAGAACAACATTCAAGTAGGAGAAAGCTCAGTGTCACTGGGAAGCCTAGGAAATAAGAAAATTTGTGAGATGCTTCAGTGGTAATGGGAATAGAAGTCAGATTCAGGAAGGTTAAAAGGTAAGTGGAAGACAAAGAAACAGAGAAAGTATTTACTATTATTTTGGGAATTTGGCTTGGAAGTTGAGCACAAAGAGTTACAGGTACAGAGACAATAGTGATGCTCCGAGTGAGTGTTATTTTTTTTTTTAAATAGGAGTGAATTAAAAATAGTTAAAAAACCATTGGGGAAATATTTAAATCTAAGAAAATATTGGTGTATATAAAGAATACTAGAGATTATTATGTGAAGTTCCTAAAGAATACAGGGAATGGGATCAAAATAGAGATGACAGTAACTTCAAAGTGAAACATAGTTGGGGACTGGAGAGAAGAAGGATAATGGTGGGGTGGGCATAGGTCATCTGTCTATTGCTGTTGGAGTAATGGGTCTCTCCTTGGTAATATCTGATTTCTCTAAACAGTAGGAGGTAGAAGCAAAAGAGATATTGAGGAAGGAATGTTTCCATATATGAGATCAGCAAAGAAATTTCAAAACAAGTACATACAGGGCAGCATTATAGGATCATGGGTTAGGTGGATATTGTTAATGAATTTGGCAATCAGGAAGTTATAAAGGAATCAATCTGCTTTAATATGGAAGTATTCAGGTGCTTGGGCCTAGATATGGGTAAATGATACTTGTGCTCATTTAGGTCTGGGATTTTTCTATATGAATGCAATAAAATGGCAGAAGATCCAAATGGCCAGAATAATTCCAAAGCAATTTACAATTTAATTTAAATGATGTAAAAATTTATAGTTATTGGGGCTTATGGACTTGGGGGGAAAGAGTGGGTCAGTGATCCAAAGAAGATGTGTGGATGGAATGTGGTGTATCCATGGTAGTGAGTTTGGTGGTCGCTGCCATGGATCTGATGATGTGAATAGATTGCTGAAGACAAGTGTCTTAGTTACTGTTCCATTGCTTTGAAGAGATACCATGACCAATGCAGCTTACAGTAGAAATCATTCAGTTGAAGACTTGCTTACGTTGTCCTCCTTTCATAGCCTCCCATATACTCTTCTTACTATCTTTCAAATCATGGCAACTTTTAAATTTAATTACATATGGTTGAGGCCTCTTGGACCTTCCTCACTTTGGCATGTCTGTTGTTTTTAACCATGTTCATCTCACGTTTGGTAAGTCATGTTGGTGAGACTTTACAGATGTAACTTTGGACATTATAGGAAGGAGACACAATCTCGGGTCAAACTATTCCTTCTGGATCTTAAAATCTTTCTGCCCTCTCTTTCACAATTTTCTCTCTCTCCCACCTCTTCCCAGATCCACTCCATTTTCCACTCAACTTGACATATTTTTTTTTAATTCTTCAGGGTCAGTTTGTGCTACCCAAGTGTTCCTGGATATGTGACTTTCCACTGGAGAATATTGAACTTGCCAGGGGCTTACACCCTTAGAGAAAACTGCTTTTCCCTGTCCCCAGCAGGTAGCAGTTGCCCAAAGTTGCCCAATATGGGTGGGAATATGGGTCTGATTCCCTTCTCTATTCTACCATTTGATCTGGCTTAGGCTTGTACAGTATTTGTTTATGTGGCGCCAACCATTGTGAGTTCATATCTGTGTCTGCTCTGCTGTGTTCAGACGATGCTGTTTTCTAATGTTCTACTGCTTCATGTTCTTATGCTCTTCTCACCCCAGCTTCTGCAATCATACCTGAGGTCTCTCTCTCTCTCTCTCTCTCTTTCTCTCTCTCTCTCTCTCTCTCTTTCTCTCTCTCTCTCTGTAAATATGCTCTTTCCAGGATTGAACATTCTTTAGTCTCTTATTCTCTGCCTATTTTTTTTATCACTGTGCTAATTAATCATCTTTTTTTTTTGACACAGAATTTCCCTGTGTAGCCTTAGCTGTCTTGAAAGTTTCTCTGTAGACCAGTCTGGCCTCAAACTCACAGTGATCCACCTGCCTCTGCTTCCGAAGTGCTGTGATTAATGGTATGTGCCACCACTGCCTGACTTAATCAACATCTTTTGCAAATGACAGCTTCTCAGATAAGAGCTGCAATGATCTATGGGTATAATAATAAGTCATTAAGATTCAGTTTAGTAAGTGTTCATTTAGTTTCATAATGCTATTAGGTCCTCACCTAGGGCTCATGACTTCTCTGGCCATAGGTCCTTAGCTCCTACTAGACACCAGAGGCTAACTAATAAAAAACCTAATGCTAGGAATAGGTTACCTTTTTAGGAGTTGTTGGACAGTCAGATCTGATGGACCACAAGGCATCACAAGCCGGGTTACCCTTCAGACCTTGATGGTAAGATCTGAAGCCAGCTTTTTTATTGGTGTTTATTCATTATAATAATGATGAGTTTCCTAAAGACATTTTCATATAAGTATATCATGTCCTATGACCATATTTGCCTGCTACACCCTTCTCTTTCTCTAGCAAGTTCCTTTCATTAATTGATAGGCTTGCTTGTATTTTCACATCATGTGCTATACACATATTACAGATATACAAACATATAATTTTGTATGTATCTATATAAAATCTAGGATTCACAAATGATATAAATAATTCCATATTTAACTTTGTGAGTCTGACTTATTTTACCTAATATGATTTCTGGTAGTATTCACCATCTTGAAAATGACATAATTTTACTTTTCTTAGGGCTGAACAAGATTCCATAAATAGTAGTTCTTTAATAAGTTTTGTTTAGAAGATTTTATGTTGCTCATATCAAATTGAGTAAAACTAATGCATATGTAGGTTAATAACTCATGACAAGCCTTTTGCTTGCATAGTAAGGGGATACCTGTTTCATAATATATTTATATTTAATGAGAAAATGCAGACACACAGACTGCAGATATCCACACAAAACTTGCTATATTTACTGAGATTTCTATTATCTCTTTTATTTTATATATTTTGCTTAAGTCATTTGCTACATGGGACTTAAACTATTATTGTAATACTTTGAAGTACTTAATAAATATAATTAAAGTCCTTTCCTTTCAAATATTATTTACGAAACACAACTGTTGAGAATTCAACCTTAGTTGTCAGGATGTTCAGATTTATAGTTCTTGCTTCCTACCATCCTAACTTTTCCTGAATTTATGCTTTCCTGTGGTGATAACTCAGAACTACCTCCAGAGAATATACGGTATCTCTCTCTGCAAAACACAGATATTTCTCAAACTATCTACAGAATGGAGTAAGTATTTGACTTTCTGATGTTCTTGGGATCATGGTCCATTGCAACATTTCTTAACTCATTTGCACTTTTCTGTTCCCCAATAATTTTACATTAATATAAGTTTTAGTGCAGCATCTTTTAAGGCCATTTTTATTATTCATAAAACATGAGCAGTGTTATAAATATTGTCATGTTTGGAGGACAATAACTTAGTGAGATTCAGCATTCTCCATAAACAAATTTTACTTGCAAACTGCATTGGCCACAACTTCAATCCTTATGTTTGGCTACATTTCTCTTCATAAAAAAAGAAGCTGTCATAGGATTCTATAATACATATATATATGTATTAAACATCAATTTAAAGAGCCTAATCATTATAAATTTTAGAGTTTTATTTGAAGAGCTTTATATTTTGGTACCAGATTGTTTGACACTTTAGATATCTTATTTTTCAAATTTGAAATGGGTTAGGGTAAATTTTTCAAATTTGAAATGGGTGTAAGAGACAAGATATGAATGTTACCAGCCAACTAAAACTTTGACATTGTCTCCAACTTTGTTCAAGGTCCCATCTGTGGACAAAAGAGCATTGGATTTAAGTTTCAACATTACTCCAAGAAGATACAAAACATTTAAATCATACCATTTTCCCCCTAGAAATCAGATTATGGGATGGTCTTGGACAGTCTTTGTTAATGAATGGGCAAAAATATATTTGGGGATCTAGATGGCTCAGCCTAAATTGAGTACTTTGTTTTTTTTTATAAGTTAACCAATTATAGAATCCCATAGAAATCTGAAAGCATATGCCTGGTTGTCCAATTAAATATAACAGGAAACAGCATTTTCTTTTTTTTTTCAGTTTGCCAAGCAGTAAACAAACAAACACATGAACAAATAAAATTTGGTAGACCACAATAGGTTGAATTCAAGCTTGATGGACATCTTATTTTTTTCTGAGGTACTTATCAGATGATTAAACTCAAGAACCCTTTTACTAAAAATAGAGGAGCAATACAATGATAATTTTTAGGGAACACATATTTTTGTGATACTTCTGATAAATCAGGATCGCTTAACAGGGTATTGATGTGGACTGAAGACATGAAGACTTAGGATATATTTTCCAAGGAAACTAAGGTAGCTAGTTTCTTCCTGAAAGTTTTCAGGTCAATTTATCAAGAGCAATTCTACATGCAAAATTGTTGTGTAACCAATTAATTATAATGTGGTTTAATTCAATTGTGAAACTGTTGATTTGGATGTGTGAGGAAGTTTCATGCATTTTATCATGATTAATAACTCTGTTGGGCTGTTTCATTTGGCAAACGAGTTTTATTATTATTTTTAGGATTTTGTAGGACAGGCTAGGTTTATGACTTCTCAAATGACCTATCATTTGAGAATAATAAATTTTCTAGACATTGGTCAAAGAACTTCTTTATATTGCTGAATTGCTAGCTGGAGGCCCAATACATCTTTGTTGGTGAGACTCACCTTGGTAAAAGGAAAAATATCATTGTGCATCAGCCTCAAGTTTTATCCCACTCAGAATTCTTGCTCCAGACAAAGCCACAGGCATAAGGAAATTGATTTAGAGATAACATGAGAAGATTTCTTCAGTATTTAGCAAATAATGTAGCATTTGAGTCAAAATAATTAGCTCTGTTTTTATATGAACAAAGCTTCAGACCCCAATCAAGATGTTAACTGTACCAACAACAGAGTCAGTAATGAGTTATTTCATTTTCAGTTGTATTTTGATAAAAAGAAAAAAATAATGCTAGAAATCAAAATTAATCCCTGACTCAGTTTTCTTCTCATTGCTTTAGCTGTTTATCCTCCAGTTTCTGCATTCTGGACACCATTACCTAAGAAAATTAGTTTTGTAGAAAAATGTCCATGTTTTCTCCTTTCTATTTTTTTCTCACTTTAATACTTCTCATGCTTTACAGTGGTCCTGGCAATTCTAGATCTTTTGAGAAAATAGTAAAAGACTAAAAAGATGTAGAGATTATTTTTGTTTTTACCAGATCAATAGTTGGTGAAATAATAATAAATTATTATTTAGAGTTAGGCTCTAACATTGGTTAGTCGTTCTGTCACATACTATTTGCAAAATGTGGCCATCCTCCGAATGCTGGAAAGTTTATTTTAAATATGTTTTTAAATTAATAATTTATTTTTTATGAATAAAGTCATATTTTTTGTCCATGTATATCCTTGTTCAAGGTCCCTTCCCCTTCCCACCCCTTCCAGTCACTCTCTCTTCTCCACATCTCTTTATCTTCTCCCCAGCAAGGGCAGGAGGTCCCAAGGTGCCAATATGGTTTAGTTCAGTATCCACTCCTGGCAGATCCAGTTTCCTCACCCCAACATCAAGACTGGGTCAGGTGTTCCTTTGGAGGAAGTGGCTTCCAAGGTGCCAGTCCAAGGTGGTTCAGATCCCAAGCTGTTCAGTGGTTGTTGTTTGCAGCTTGGACATACTTTGCTTTTTGCTTTTTGTTTAGAGTTCTTTAAGCATTTATTTTTATTTTATGTGAATTGGTGTTTTGCCTGCATGTATAACTGTGTAAGGGTGTCAGATCTTGGAAGTACAGACAGTTGTTAGCTGCCATGTGGATGCTGGGAATTGAACTCAGGGCCTCAAGATGAACAGTCAGTGCTCTCAACCACCGAGCCATCTCTCTAGCCCTGGAAGGTTTATTTTATAACACACTGGCATATGTCATTTAGAATTGTGATTCAGACTTAGGTCTGGCTGCCTCTGTAGGTCATATATCTTTTACATCAAAATTGGACAAAGAGAAAGCACAGGAACATTTTTCCTTTTTATTAAACATAGCCTTTTCTCATACAATGTACTCTGAACGTTTTTCTCTTCGTCTACTTCTCCCAGTTCCCCTTCTCCTCCTCCCCTATCTCGATCCATTCCTTTTCTGTCTGTCATTAGAAAAGAACAGGCTTCTGAGAGATAACAACCAAACATGACAAAATAAAATATAACAGCGTAAAACAAAAGCCATCATATCTAAGTTAGACAAGAATCAGAGACCCACTTGTTTACACATTTAGGAGTGCCATACAACTACTAAACTGAAAGCTATTTTATATGTGCGAGGGACCTGATGCAGACCCATGGAGGACCTGTGCTTGCTGCTTCAGTTTCTATGAGTTCATATGCATTTTGCTCAAATTCACCTCAAGTCCTCTTTCTTCTCTGTAACCCAACTCCTCCTGCTTTCTTTTCTGAGGGTTTCCTTGAACTCTGTTGGGGGAGAGATTTGACTAAACATCTCATTTAGAGATGTGTATTTCAAGATCTCCTTCTCTCTGCATAATGTCCATTTGAATGTCTTTGCATCTGTTCCCACGTGTTGCAGGAGGATGCCTCTGTGATGATGACTGAGTAAGGCACTGATCTATGAACATAATAGACTATTATAAGGAGTAATTATATTGTGTTTTATTCTGACCAATAGTGTTTGATTTTACCCTAGGACTCTGGGATATCTACTGTCTGGCTCTTGGTCACCCATGCATATATGGGTGATATATGGGTCATATATGAGTTCCATCTCATGGAGTAGACCTTAGTCAATTCGTACATCAGTTGGTTACTCCCACTAGGTTTGTGCCACCATTGCCTTAGTATATTTTGCATGCAGCAAAGATTGTAGATTATAGGTTTGTGGTTGAGATAGTGTTTATTCTCTTTTGATTACCCACAGAGTACCTTTCCATGTTAGACACTAGAACATGTGTGTGAAGGTTCAGCTCAACCTCTTCATATTTGATGTGCTGCATGAACATTGTCTTCAGCAATGGGATCTTGCTGTCAGTTCATGGAGAACAAACCATTGTCTTGGCAACAGCCTACACTGGGAATTTCTATTGGACTTTTTGTACAAGAACTCAATTGGATGAAATCCAGTCTTGGTACTGGAAGCTTCTTTGGTAATAGAGGATGACCAATTGGAGTTCTATCTACCTCTTTATTTGGAGACTTCATATATTATATATTGGATCACCTTCATATTTACGGAATGTCTCCCCAGTACTAGGTTTCCATACTGCCCCTCAAATATTCTTTAATTCTATCTGTCTGTTCCTTCAATCCCTCCCACTTCCCACCTGATTCTCTCATGCTTGCTCTTTACACCATTTATAGTTCACGTATAAATATCTATTTTATTTCTCTCTCCCAAGGAGATCTCTGGGTCTCCCTTAGTCCCTTCCTCTATGCCCAATCTTTTTGGATATATGAATTATAGCTTGGTTATCATTTATTTAATAATTAATATCTAGATATAAACAAATACATACAATATTTATCTTTCTGGGTCTTTGTTACCTCACTCATGATGACTTTTATTCTAGTTCTAGCCATTTACATACAAATCTTATCATACCATTTTTCTAAAAGAGTTCAGTAATACTCCATTGTGTAAGTGTACATTTTCTTTATCCAGTCTTCTACTGAGGGACATCTAGATTGTTTTCCATTTCTGGCTATTATGAGTACAACAACAATGAATATGGCTGAGCGAGTGTCCCTGTGGTAGGATGAATCATCCTTTGGGTATATGCTCAAGCTGGATTTTGAGGCAGATCAATTTCCATCCTTCTGAGGAACCACTGTACTGAGTTCCATGGTAGTGGTACAAGTTTGCATTCTCCCCAGTGTTAGAGGAGAGCTCCCCTTGTTCCATACCCTTGCCAGCATGAAGTGTCACTTGTGTCTTAGTTATTCCGACAGGTAATAGGTAGATTCTGAAAGCAGTTTTCTTTTGTATTTCTCTGGTGACTGAAAACAGACATGTTAACCAATGAAATTTAACAGAAGAACTTGACATAAACACACACATCTATGGACACCTGATTTTTAATCAAGAAGCCAGAAATACACACTGGAAATATGATAAAACACAGGCTCTTCAACAGGTGAATATTCACATTTATTTGATTTGATTTCTTCAGTGGCTAAAGATGCTGAACATTTTTTAAAGTGTTTCTCAGATATTTGAGTTTCCTGTATTGAGAATTATCTGTTTAGATCTGTATGCCATTTTTATTTTTTCCTTTTTCTATTTATTTATTTATTTATTTATTTATTTATTTATTTATTTATATTATTATTATGAACAAAGAAGTCACACTTTCTATCCTTGTATATCCTTATTCAAGGTCCCTTCTCCCTCCTGGGACCACCTGCCACCTGCCCAGGGCGGGATGGGGAGTTGTGGAGAAGAGAGAATGTCCTGATGTATGCCATTTTTCAATTGTGTTGTTTTTTGGATATCAAGTTTTTTGAGTTCTTTGTGTATTTTGTATATTATCCCCTTACCAGATGTGGAGTTGGTAAAAAAATTTCCCCATTCTTGAGGCTGCCATTTTGTGGCAATGATAGCATCCTTTGCTTTACAGAAACTTTTCAGTTTTATAAGGTCTCATTTATTTATTGTTGATCTTAGTGGTTGCATTTAGTTGTGTTCTGTTCAGGAAGTCTTCTCTTGGGCCAATGAGTTCAAGGCTATTTTCTACTTTCTTACCTATTAGATCCAGTGTATCTGCTTTTATGTTGAGGTAGTTGACTCATTTGTAGTTACATTCTTTTACATGATGACAAACAGTTTGGCAGCACCATTTGTTGAAAATACTGTATTTTTTATTTTTATTTTTTGTTTGTCAGTGTGTTTTTCTGCCTATATATATACCACACATATAGATATATATGGTGTCCATAGATGTGGGATTTATGCCTGGTTCTTCAATTCTATTTCTTTGATCAATGCATCTTTTTAAAATGCTAGTACCATGCAATTTTTATTATTATAGTTTTGGAGTAAGCTGAGATCAAGAATGGAGAGACCTCCCACAGTTTTAATTGTTCAGAGTGGTATCTTCTTCAATTCCTTTCTTCAAAGATTTGAAGTTCTTGTCATACAAATCTTTCACTTGTTTGATTAGAGATACCTCAAGATATTTTATATTATTTGTGGCTATTGTGAAGGGTTTTGATCTCTCTTATTTCTTTTTCCGCCCATTTGTCATTTATATATAAGAGGGCTACTGATTTCTTTTTAAGTTAATCTTATATCCAACCATGTTACTGAAGGTGTTTATCAGCTATTGGAGTTCCCTAGTAGAATTTTTGAGATTGCTTATGTATACTATCATATCATCTGCAAATGAACTTTTAATTCATTTCTAATTTGTATCCCCTTGATTTCTTTTAGTTGTCTTATTGCTCTAACTAGAACTTCAAGTACTATATCAAATAGATAAGGAGAGTTTACATCCTTGTCTTCTTCCTAATTTTAGTGGCTTTGCTTTGAGCTTCTTTTATTTAATTTGATGCTGGCTGTCAGCTTGCTGTATATTGCTTTTATTATGTTTAGGTATATTCCTTGAATCCTTTTTCTCTCCAAGATTTTTATCATAAAAGGGTGTTGAACTTTGTTAAAAGTCATTTCTACATCTAATGGATGATCACGTATGCATTTTTTCTTTCAGTTTGTTTATATGGTGAATTATGTTGACTGATTCTTATGTACTGAACCATCCCTGCATCTCTGGGATGAAGCCTGCTTGATCATGGTGAATGATCTTTTTGATGTGTTTGGATTCTGTTTTCAAGTATTTTATTGAATATCTTCATATTCATGTTCATAAAGGAAATTGGTCTGTGATTTTCTTTCTTTGTTGGACCTTTGCATGGCTTGAGTATCAGGGTAAGTATATCCTCAGAGAAGTATATTTTGGTGGTAGTTGAGTATCTCAAATCTGTGTTATATCACCATTTTCTTAAACTACTTATACAAAATGGCTTTTAATTACTTTTTTTTGCTGTGTAATAGTTTTGTTTTCATTTTCTGATTTTTTCCTCTTGGTTAAACATGTAGCTCCAATGAGCTTCAGTCTAACATTGATAAATTAGAGCCAATACCACCACTTTGCTAAACTTGCTGTATCAGAGAGCTGGCATTGCAGGGAACTTTGACTTTATCTCTCTGTGGTTATTTATAAAATGATCCAGGCACTGAATCTTTAGTAAGGTGAAACTTTGAGCAGAGGCCCAGGCATTCTTTTATCTTAAACTCTGAGCAAAAAGCCAATGTTTTCTGCATTATCAGGGCTCAGTATACAGGAAGACTTTCTGTTCTCTTGCTTAGTAGGGTGTGATGTGTCAATCATCACAGAGGGTATTTGTGATTGAATTTGGCATCTTGAAAGAGTAAAGAAACACAAGATGAGTTCCTAAAAAAGGGGGGACTGGAGAGATGGCTGAGTGGTTAAGAGCACTGACTGTTCTTCCAGAGGACCGGGGTTCAATTCCCAGTACCCATATGGAGGCTCACAACTGTCTGTAGTTCCAGTTCCCAGTTCTAGACAAATACCAAGGCAAATAAATAAATAAAAGGTTTTTTTTTTTTTTAAAAAAAAGGAGAAAAAAGTCCAGAAAGAAGTGTCTGAAGATGGCCACACTTTGGGACATCTTAGTTGCTGGCATGAGTTCTGGCATGTTCTGACACTTGCCAGAACATGATCCTCAGAAAGGTCCATTCTGAAGATGCTAAGAAGTAGTTAATGATACTGAAAAGTAGAGCATATGAATCAATTTAATCACTTCATACTCATCATTAATTATCTTCACTCACACATCTAAAAGTAATTACACATGAAGAAAAGAATTGGTGAATTTAAATAATAACTACTTTAAGGGAGCTGAGAAGGTTAATTTTATGTTAAGCCATTTGCCTCTGATAATTAGTTTGATGATACTGAAGTTCATATAAAATAAATGGGGTTGAAATAGATTTAATTCAAATAAATCTATAAAAGATATTATATGCTAGAACAAAGCAGTGGTGATTATATGTTAGGTTTGGGAAAGGAGGAAGGGAACAGTTATTTCAAAGGTGTTGCACGTAGGCACGCACACATATAGTGTGATTCTTTTATAATTAAGCACTGCTAAAAAATAACAAGCCTTGTTTTAAGAGAAAATCCTGGAGGTGATTTATTTATTAAGTCAAATTTTTCCTTTGATGTTAAATCTGTTAGAGACCAGCTCTGTACCAGACAAATAAAGATCTTCTATAATATAGAGCATCACTCTTGTGTAAGCAATAAGTAGGGAACATACCTTTTTTTTCTCATTATTATTATTATTATTATTATTATTATTAACAAAGAAGTCACACTTTCTATCCCTGTATATCCTTATTCAAGGTCCCTTCCCCCTCCCACCCCAGCAGGTCATTCTTTCTTCTCCACAACTTCCCATCCCCTCCCTGGGCAGGCAGCAGACAGTCCCATGGTCCCACTGCCCCAATATTGCTTAGTTCAGTCTCCACTCCTGGCAGATCCAGTTTTCTCCCCCTTCCCTCAAGAGTGAGTCAGGTGGGGAACATACTTTTTATTTTTCATATTCTCTCTGATTTAAGTGTTGAGATATCTTATTTGCATAATAAAGAACAATGGAAGCTTGGGTATCATACCCTTATAGAACCTAGCAGACCTTATTAATAAGTGTATGCAGAGTGTAGTCTTCTAGTATGGCCAAAAATGTAATCACCTCTGCAAACTGATTTAGGTGTTTTTTTTTTTTTAAAAAAAACATTTAGATTTGTTAAACTTTGTGTAGTGTTTTGATATTATGTCATATGGTGTGTATACATGTAGGAGTAGAATATTTCTGGGTAGAGAGATTCTTTTATTATTAAGCAGTATTCTTTGCTTATCTCTATTAATGTTTTCACCTTCAAGTAGACTTTGTTAATTTTTATGGAGTCACAGTAGACTTTCTATGCTTTGTAATCATATGTATAAGATTGTCTTCTGAATCATACTGCCACCATCTTCAGGAATTCTTCAAGGCCAGCTCATAGAAAAGCATCACAGTTGAAGCTGTTGACAGTTTAGCTTTCTTCATAGAAGGAAAGAGCTGGAGGGTCTCAGGACCCTCACTATAGTATCCAGCTACCCCTCCCAACCATATGTGTGCAATTCTGTCCTAACTGTAGTAGTCCTGGGAGAGTGGCTAGGACACAGGAAGGAAAAGAGACAGGAAGAAGTCATCATTCCTGCTGGGTGTACACTTTCCAGAACGACTGCTTTAAGCTCACCTTTGCTCCTGTTCATTAAGTAAACATAATAAATTAATTGGTTCCCTAGAGTGAACTTTAGTGGAATTGCACCTCAGTTCGTTATTAGGAATTGGGGGAGGGGTAGACACTGTTTATGTTTACACCAGGGAAGGTATCTTAGCAACAAAGGGTGTATATTTTCCTTACAAGTATTTTACTTTTGATATGTTGTGTCTATATTTAAAGTATACAATATTTTGGTTTATATAAAGTTAGTTGATTTTTTAAAAAGACAACACATTTTTTTAATTTGAGTATACTTAGTATTTTTATATTTATATATGAGTTATACTCACACATGATTATATAATTATTGACCTGCCTGAATTTGTCTTGCTTGTTTACATATTTGACTCATAGACTCTGTTTCCTCATTTGTACTTCTTGTATGTTTTCTAGTATTTCATTTTAACTACTGTTCCTTTTTCCCTAAACCTCTTTGTGTTTCATTTCAGTGATTACTTTAGGGATTGCAACACATGCCCCTATTACAGCTTCCCTTGCACAGAGGTATACTTCTCACATGAGAAACTTGTATGTGCCTCTCAGAGGTCCGTGCCCTAAATTTTGGTGCAGGTGATACTATTGGTAGGTTGCAGAATATTCCAAAGGTGAGTTGTAGTGTGGATGGTTTTGGTTACTGGGGAAGAAGATTGTAGAACTTTTATTCTCTCCTTCCTCCCTCCTTACTCTTTTGCATTTTGGTCATGAGATAAGCAGTTTTGATGGATCATACATCCCACTATGATGTACATCCTCATCTCATGCCTAGAGTATTGTGACAGCAGATCTTGGACCAGAACTTTTGTATTTAAGTGTGGATCAGGATGCAGCTTTTTCATTGCTTGTTAGTTCACACACTGTTATTGTCAGGAAGCTAATGAGATCCTCCTGAACTTCATTGTGGCAATATATTTTATATGCCCATATGTCATAAAGTTTACCCAGTAATGCTTTTACTTTTATTATGAGATGTCATTTATTTCTCCTAAAATTATTAAAGACATTTGCCTACCATTTTATAATTCTAGTTTCAGTAAATATTCTACCCTAGATGTTTATAATTTTAATATGCTGTCTTACTTTGGCCATTAAAAGGTCTGTTTTTAACCTGTTATAATTCACATTTGTTAAAAATAAATTGTCTTTACTTTAAGTTGCCCTGAAAATGCCTCTATTTCACCTTTGGTTTTAAATGGTATATTTGTGAGATGTAGAGTTTTAGGAAGATTTTTTCCTTTTAGTTAAAGATGTTTGCCTTTTGGATTCTGTTATTGGAAAATTTTGTTTATAATTTATATTATATGCTTATGATTTTGTGGGCCCCTTTCCACTCACCTGTGCTAGGATTTTTTTTTTGTCATTACACTTTAACACATTGAGTATGATATTTAGTGGTGTGATTTATCTTTCTGTTCTTAGTGTTATTTTCACATGAATTGCTGTTTTCCATAAAATATGAAAACACATAGGTTTATTCCATGGTCCACAGAGGCACTGTTAATTATGTTCTAGCTTTGAGGGAGGGGGTCTAGAAGGACTTGGGGGAGAGGAAGAATATGATCAAAATATGCTTGAATTTAAAAATTGTTTTAAATATTAAAAAAGAAAATGGAAAAGAAAATAATAACAAAAGGATGTAGAATCAAAATTGAAGACATAAGCTCATTTTGGAAGAGAAACAACCTGTCTTCTAAATTCCATTCGCAACTCTGTTACCTTTTAGTAATCAGCCAAAAGATAGATTCATCACAACATTTTCCCATATTAGTTTTAAGGACAATTTATAATAGCAATGTGTGTTTGTCATTTGCCACTTCACAAGTCATGTATTTTTTCTTTCTCTTTACAAGGTTGTAAACTATTTCACACAGTATTTACTCTCATGTGCTTTGGTCTCTCTTAGGTAAAATTCTACAGAAAGTAAGCCAAACTGAAGATTACTTGTTTGAGTAATTTGTTAAAGGAATACACTTTGTTGACCCTGAAAATAAGAGACAATGAAAAAACAGAAAGAGAAAAAAAATATTCATTGAAGCTTTCTTTTTCTCATGAATTTTAAACTCTTAATTCTTTACCATGAAATGAATGTCCCATATAAGTGTATATACACATATATAGTGTGTTTGTACGTGTGTGTACATGTATGTATATCTATATATGTACATGTTTCAAGATTTATTTGGCTCACAGAATGTGTTTCTTTGTTCAAAATTTTCTGTGCTCTTTTGAACTAATCAGCTAATAGGAATAAATACAAGTCTAACTCAATACTATTTATTTGGAAGGAAAGTACTGAATTATAATTATTCTTTGTTCTTTCTCTTTCTTTAAAAAAGCACAAGAAACCATTAGGAACAAAAATAACAAGTAAAGAATCTTTTATTTTCATTTTTAACAAAGAATGATTTTCTAGAAGTTGAATTTTCAAAAGAAGTGTAGACAATTTTCCTCTAAGATTTATTTTATAATTATCTCTATAGAATTAGTATTCTTAGCTTTAATTTTCCAAGGTTAATGGATGTATGTGGGCAACTTAAAGATTTTATTTTCTCAAAGAAAGTTTCAGTGGAATGATAGTGTCAGAATTCAAATGGTTAATGATAGCAAGAGGTACTTTTTGCATTCTCCTGAGGCGCAGACACTATCAGAGTACGTTACATGCATAGAGTGTTAGAATTTCCATAACTCAGTAAAGATGTTACTATTACTACCCCCTTTCCACCAAAGAAGAAGCCCACAAAAGTACAAACTCACAGTCTTTCATATCTGGGCTATTAAATCCGGACATCTGGCTTCAGAGTCCATAGCATTCAGATAGGCTATTTGGTCTCAATATTTTGTGGGTGGAGGATGTTTCTTAAAAAGTATAGATAATATGCAAATTGAAGACAATCAAAAAATTTCTTTAATAATGAGAGGATTGTTTTTGGTTTGTTTGTTTTTAATCATTTTTCTAAGCTGGTAAGACAAAACTATTAGAGTTCAAACAGAAAATAGATTATCTGGGAAAGTGTAACAATATTGACTTCAGAGAACTCACTTTGTAATAAAGAGAAGTGTTTTTATTTCAAACAGAAGAGTACCTGGGTAGACCCACATGTCTACATTTTTGACAGAAGATGGAAAAAAAAAGAGCAGAAGAAAATCATAGGCTTTGGGTGTAGTAAGCAATTTCTGACTCATCCAGCCTCAAGGTTCAAACCCACAGACTCATAGTCCTATAGAAACATACCGAGTCTTATATTAATTACAGACTGTTGACCTATGGCTCAGGCTTATTGCATTCTAACTCTTATATCTTAACTCAACCCATTTCTACTAATCTATATTTTCCATGTGGCTCATGGCTTACCTGTACTTTTACATTTTGCTGTCTCTGTGTCAGCTTGTAACATCTCTTTGTGACTCTGCCCTCCTTCCCCTTATCCATGCTTGAATTTCCTGCCTGCTTCTAAGATGCCTTGCCATAGGTCAAAACAGCTTCTTTCTTATCCAATGGTAATTCACAGTGCACAAAAAACATCACACATTATGTAGGGTCATCTACTGCAGTAGCTCTCAACCCGTTAGTCATGAGCCTTTTGGGATTGAATACCAGAGATCCTGCGCATCAGATGTTTACATTACTAGTCATAGCTTTAGCAAAGATGCAGTTATGAAGCAATGAGATGTTATGGTTCAGGTCACCACAGCTTATGGAATGGTATTAAAGGTCACAACATTAGGAAGGCTGAGAACCACTGATTACAGAGAAAGGAAAGAATGGAAATGATCAGAGGGGTGCACGAGTGGAGTTTATGAAGGAGTTGCCACACGAGAGTCTGTGTTGTTGAGAAGTTGATGGCACATTTTTGAGTAGGGCCTAAAGATTTCAGATCTGGGTTTGAAGTCCACATGTGCCAGGTAGTGACTCTAATGTCTCAGGTACAGTCTACTGTTGGAGTGTATGACCGTTAAATAGTTTGTGTTATTCTGGAGAGGAAATGGGGTTCTGTTGTTTAGTCAAATGTTGTGCTAGATGTTGTGAGGGTGCAAATGAGATTATCACCTGCAGTTAGTTTATTGTTCTGTACCCCATGGATGAATCTTACTCAATCACTTTAAAAGCACTAAGACAACACCAGTTTTTCTAGAAGAGGAAGTTCTTCATTAATATTAAAACTGAAATTCTGGAGTCTCAAGACTCTAGTCTATAAGCTGGCTCTCCCAAGTTTAGACGCAACATTGTGGAACCAACATTTGGATTGCCTTCTAACATACTGACTTGTACTATGAGTTTCAGATTTGCTAGTATGCAAAGTTGCATGATCAGTTTCATAAAGTGTCTGTTTATTATCTATCAGTCAATCTATCTATTTATCATCATCATCATCAGCTGCTATTATTTTTTGTTATTTATGCCTTTCTGAAGAACATACAGGGGAATGAGCACTTTTCACCCTTCTTACAACTATTTCTGTGTACTTACCACTTTATTAGAATCTACCCCTTCCCAAGAAATTAGTACCTTATACAGTCAGTTGGAATCCAATACACATATGTATTTCTCCATTTGAATTATATGCCTCACTTAATCCAAGAATGTTCAGAGAAGGGTAAGTATAAATGGTTAGGACCAAATCCACCTGGTCAGGATGCATGTTGTCATGCATGCCTGATACCTCTAAAGGGCCTCACTTTCTTGGTCAGTCTTGTCCAGGAATATGGGCCTTTTATCTCTACAATGACCTGGAACTGTATACTGCTTTTGTCACTTTTATATTCAAGAAGAAGAAAAAAAGGGAGGTTCTTTTCTGGACATGTTTAGTACTACAAAGGTCTGAATTGTCATAGCAAACTCAATGTGTTTACACAGCTTATCCAACAATATGATGCACTAATTACATTTTAAAACAGATTTCTTTCAGAGGGATTTTATTCCAAAATACACATTTTTTCTAAAGATCCACTTTCTTCATGGAAATATTTCTAAATTTGAAGCAAAAGATTAAAAATACCATGCCTAGACACATCATATTGGAGGAAGGCATTTTGATTTACTGCTTCAGAGTTTTTATACTTGGTTAGTCATTTATGATAGTCATTCATATAAAAACTTTATGAGCGATTTTGGGCCTCCAGTCAGAATCACCACCTAAGTCAATATATTGCAGATGTATTTCATCAAGCACCATAATCAGACAAGAAACACTCAGACTATTCCAATGTAATCAGAATTGCCTTGATCATTGTTTAGTAAATAAGTTAAAATGTTAACTGTGAATCCTTGTAGCTTGCACTGCTTGATGGAGCTCTGTCTGGAAATGCTATGGCAGGAGAGTGGATGGATATTAAAACAAGACTTATGTACGTCTGAGTCTCAGCCTAATAAAATTCACCCAATGATATTCTCTAAGTCTTTTGTGTGAGCCAAGGAGACAGATGGCTGGAATAATCCAAGTTCAGATTCTGTTAGAAGACTACAGTGGAAAGGTGATTAGACTATGGAGTGAGCATTTTTCTCAGATACAGCTATGACAGACTTCAAAGTCTTGTCTGTGAAAGGCAGAAAATGGTATTTGTAGGATATAATGTACTGAAGAATTAATAAACTAGGGCCTTTAATGATCTTAGAGGATATATATGTGGTGTACGTTACTTATTTTCATGTCTGTGACAAAATTCCTGACAGAAACAAGTTTAGGGAAGAGAGGCTTATTTTGTCTTATGGTGTCAGAAGGAACAATCTTCCATGGTGGAGAAGGCATGGGGTGTACTGCTCCCTGCCTGTGGGAATGTAAAATGCATCATAGTAAAGCAGGAAGCAGGGAGCTCAGGCTTAAACCACAGCTGGATAGACCATTCAAGACCTTTTCCAGTGATGGACTTCCATTAGCTATGCCCCACATGACTAAGGTTCCTATAGCCCTCCAAAATAGAATTACCAAGTTGAAGACCAGATTTTCAAACATATGAGCTTGTCGAACAATATTTTATATTAAAAGATAACAGTGGGAGAAAGAAAACAAGATAATTAGATAGATTGGGGTGAAGTGTCAGAGGATGAGTAGCTGAAGTGTATGGTTAATACAGTGGAACTGTTGTGGCACTGATAAGCTTCAAGCTGTGGTCATGGGCATGTGTGACTAAGAATAAAAGAGAAGAAGTTCAAGAATGAACAAAGTCCAGAGGACTCAATGTTTCCTATGATGTGGAAAAATGAATGATGAAAGGTCTGGGAACTAAGTGAGCAATCAATCTTAGAGGGAACTGGTAATGACAGTAGATAATTGAAATAAGGCAAATCTCTAGACATATGTATATAACATGCTGAGAAAGTTTTTTTCTGAAAGGTTATGGTTAGTGACCTTGAACTTGGAATGAGCAACTAAGAACATGCTGATTCTATCATGTTGACATAGAAGACAGAGCAGACTTCAATTTAGAAATTTTCAGGGGAGATGGAAATCAAGGGAACAATGTCAGAATTCAATTATGTAAAAGGCTGAGTGAGTGTCTTTCACAGAGACTGAAGACATAGTGGAATCCATTGACAAGGGAAGAGTATTGAAAGGATTCTGAGAAAGAGTACAAGATGAGAATGTCCATGGATGGCCAAAGATGAGCCTGAACCCAGGATAGACAGATCAATCATTCAGTATAACTGGGGCAATGGTTAATGTCAGAGAAGAAAAGACAGAGGTAAGTGTTCTACCATACTGCATAGCTGCTGCTTTAGTAAATGTGCTGGTTAGTTTTATTTCTTCTTGACATAAGCTAAAGTTATCTGAAGGGAGGGAACCTCAATTGAGAAAATGCCTCCATAAGATTCATCTGTAAGGCACCGCTGAACAGCTTGAGATCTGAAACACCTTGGACCAGCACCTCTACCTCCATAGAAACACCTGACCCAGTCTTGATGTTGGGATGAGGAAAGCAGATCTGTCTGGAGTGGATGTTAAACTAAGCCACCTTGGGACCTTGGGACCTCCTCCCCTTGCTGGAGAGGAGATTAAGTAATGGGGAAAAGAGAGAGTGACTGGGAGAGGTGGGAGGGGGAAGGGAGTTTGAACAAGGGGATACATAGATAAAAAAATGAGTAACAGCTGGCATTTCTAGATTTAAAACCTAGGAAGCATCAGTTTACAAACAACTTTAGAGGAAAATATTTGAGAAAAAAGGGGGGGGGGGTCTGGAAATAGTAAAAAAAAAAAAAAGAAAAAAAGAAAAAGATTCATCTGTAAGGCATATTCTAAATCAGTGATTGATGGGGAAGGACCAAGTCCATTGTGGGTGGTTCCAACCTGGGCTGGAGGTGGTTTTGAGTTGTATAAGAAAGTGGGTTAATTAAACCATGAGGAGCAAGCCAGTAAGTTGCACCTCTCTATGACTCTGCACCAGCTCTTGCCTCCAGGTTCTTGCCCTGTTTGAGTTACTGTCCTGACTTCCTTCAGTGATAGACCACAATGTGGAAGTGCAAGACAAATAAGCTTTTTCCTATTCAACTTGCTTTGGGTCATGGTGTTTCATCTCTAATAGAAACTCTGACTAGGACAGTGTGGTGATTTGAATAGGAATGGCCCAATAGGCTCATATATTTGAATGCTTGTTCATTAGGGACTGGTGATACTTGAGAAGGATTAGGAGGTGTGGCCTTGTTGGAGTAGATATGGCTTTCCTGGAAGAAGCATATCCGTCTGGGTGCACTTTAGGGTTTGAAAAGCCCAAGTTAGTCTCAGTGTCTCTCTCTCCTTCTGCCCTGTGATCTGGAGATAGAACTCCCTGCTATCATGCCTGCCTGCATACTGCCATACTCCCTGCCGTGAGGCTAATGACCAAACCTCTGAAACTGTAAGCCAGCCCCAATTAAATGCTTCATTTTAATAAGAGTTGCCATGGTCACCGTGTCTCTTCACAGCAATAGGACACTTACTGAGACAGACAGTAAGCATTTCTACAGCTGTGATAAATGCCATAACCAAAAGCATTCTGAGAAGAAAAGGGTTTATTTGGCTTATGTTTTCACAGTCTACCATTGGAGGAAGTCAGAGCAGGAACCTAGAGGTAGGAAATAAAGCAGAAGCCATGGAGGTGTGCTGCTTACTGGCTTTCTCTGCATGGCTGGCTCATCTTTCTTTCTCTATCTCTTTTTTTCCCTTGAGTTATTTATTTTTAAAAAATTGTTCCATACCTACCACTATTCCTCTTCCCTCTCCTCCTCCAGTTATTTCTCAGCCTCTCCCCACTCCATTCCCCTCTCCATTCCCCAAGGAAGGCAAGGACTCCCAAAATAAGTCACTTTGGTCTGGCAGATATAGTTGAGGTAGGAGGTAGGTCTGAGTCCCTCCTCCCCAGTATCAAGGCTGGGTAGGATGTTACTCTGTAGGGACTGGAATCCTAGGAGCCAGTTCATGCACCAGGAATAAACACTGGTCTGACAATAAGAGACTCCTCAAACTGCCTATGCAGTTTGACTGTCATCTACATCTGGAGGGTTAGTTCCTTTTCATGAAGGTTCTGCAACTGCTATTTCAGAGTCAGTAAGCTTCCA
The DNA here is from genome assembly GCA_004025045.1 of Sigmodon hispidus. Lineage (NCBI taxonomy): Eukaryota > Metazoa > Chordata > Mammalia > Rodentia > Cricetidae > Sigmodon > Sigmodon hispidus. Next base: position 35,516 of record PVIH01004995.1, on the reverse strand, counting down.
GTAAATTAGGTCAGCCATCACCATGGGTCTCCTCCTCTTGATCCTGATCTGTTTGCTTATATAATCCCCCTGCCCTCTCTTCAGCTGGACCAGGAGCTCGACTCAGCACTTAGCTATGAATCTCTGCATCTGTTTCCAACAGTTGTTAGATGAATGTTCAGTAATAGCAAAAAGGGTGGCTGTTCATTTCAGTATAGGGGAAGGCCAGTTTAGGCAACCTCTCAACTATTGCTTGGAGTCCTAGCCAGGGTCATGTTGTGGGTTCTTGAGTGCTTTCCTAGCACCAGGTTTCTCTCTAACCCCACAATGGCTCCCTCTATCAAGACATCTATTTCTTTGTCCTCCTTCTCTGTCGCTTTCCTCACTCAACCATTTCATTTCTCATGTTCTCTTCCCACCTGCCCTGCTCTCTCCCCGATATGATCCCAATTTACTCAGATCTTCTCTGTTTCCCATGCTCAGGGGGATCCATGGATGTCTCACTTAAGTTTCTCCTGTTACCTAGCTGTTCAGCAGTTATGGATTGGAGCCTGGATAACCTTTGTTTTACATCTAAAATCCACGTATGAATGAGTCCATACTATGTCCACATTTCTGGGTCTGTTGCCTCACTCAGGATGACACTCTCCAGATCCAGCATCCATTTGCCTGCAAATCTCAAGATGTCTTCTTTTTTTCCCCCTGAGAAGTACTCCATTGTGTAAATGTACCACAATATAATCGTTTCTTCAGTTGAGGGACGTCTAGGTTGTTTCCAGGTTCTGGCTATTACAAATAATGCTGCTATGAACATAGTAGAACTAACACCCTTGGAGTAAGAATGTGAATCCTTTGGGTATATGCTTAATATTGGTATTGCTGGATCATTGGGTAGGTTGATTCCCAGGTTTCTGAGGAACAGCCATACTCATTTTCAAAGTGGCTGTACAAGTTTACATTCCTACCAGCAATGGAAGTGTCCCCCTTGCTCTGCATCCCCTCCAGTATAGGTTGCACCTATGTTTTTTTATCTTAGTCATTCTGACAGGTGTAATAAGGTATATCAGAGTTGTTTTGATTTGCATTTCTTTGATGGTTAAGGATGTTGAACAATTCTTTAAGTGTCTTTTAGCCTTTTGAAATTCTTCTGTTGAGAATTTCCTATTTAGCTCCAAACCCCATTTTTAAATCAAATTATTTATTTTCTTTTGACTTCTAGTTTCTTGAGTTTTATATATATTTTAGAGATCAGTTCTCTGTCTGGTACAGAGTTGGTGAAGATATTTTTCCATTCTGTATGCTGTAGTTTTGTTCTTATTGACCATGTCCTTTGCCTTACAGAAGCTTTTCAGTTTCCAGAGGTTACATTTATTAAGGGATGTTTTTAGTGTCTGTGCTACCGGTGTTATATTTAGAAAATGCTTTCCTATACCAATGTGCTCGAGGTTATTTCCCACTTTCTTTTCTATCAGGTTCACTTTAACTGAGTTTATGTTGAGGTCTTTCGTTCTTACACATACTACCATCTAGTTATGCCAGTACCATTTGTAGAAAATGCTTTCTTTTTTATATTGTATATATTTTTGGCCTCTTTGTCAAAAATAAGCTGTTCATAGCTGTATGTAGATTAATATCAGGGTCTTTAATTCAATATATTGTTCTCCAAATTTATTTTTATGCCAGTACCATGCTATTTTTATTACTATAAGTTCATAGTATAGCTTGAAATCAGGAATGGTGATGCCTCCTGAAGTTCTATTATTGAACAAGATTTTTTTTTTGTGTCAATTCTTGGCTTTTTGGTTTTTTATATGAAGTGTTGTATTGTTCTTTTAAGGTTGGTGAAGAACCATGTTGGGATTTTAATAGGGATTGCATTGAATCTGTAGATTGCTTTTGGTAAGATTACCATTTTAACTATGTTGATTCTACCTATCCAAGAGCATGGGGAATTTTTAATTTTCTGATATCTTCTTCAATTTCTTTCTTCAGTGACTTAAAGTTCTTGTTATACAGGTTTATATCACTTCTTTGGTTAGAGTTACCTCAAGATATTTAATGCTATTTGCAGCTATTGTAAAGGGTGACATTTCCCTGATTTCTTTTTCAGCTCTTTTATCATTTGTGTATAGGAGGGTTATTGATCTTTTTGAGTTAATCTTGTATCTTGCTACATTGCAGAAGGTGTTTATCCGCTGTAGAAGTTCCCTAGTAGAATTTTGGGGGCCATTTATGTATACTATCATATCATCTGCAAATAATGATAATTTGACTTCTTTTTCCAATTTGTATCCCCTTGATCTTTTATTGTCTTATTGCTCTGGCTAAAACATCAAGAATTATATTGAATAGCTATGGGTAGCATGGACAGCTTTGTCTTGTTCCTGATTTCAGTGCGATTACTTTGAGTTTCTCCATTTAGTTTGATATTGACTGTCAGCTTACTGTATATTGCATTTATTATGTTTAGGTATTTTCCCTGTATCCCTAATTTCTCCAGGACGTTTATCAGGAAGGATTTTGTCAAAGACTTTTTCAGCATCTAATGAGATGATGATACATTTTTTCAGGTTGTTTATATTATGGATGACATTGACAGTTTTTCATATGGTGAATCTGCATCTCTGTGATAAAACCTACTTGATGATAGTGGGTGATTTTTTCGATATGTTCTTGAATTCAGTTTGCCAGTATTTTAGCATCAATATTCATGAGGGAGATTGGTCTGTAATTCTCTTATTTTTGTTATGTCTTTGTGTGGTTTGTGTATCAGGGCGAGAGTAGCCTCACAAAAAGTGTGGCAATGTTCCTTCTATTTCTATTGTGTGGAACAATTTGAAGAGTATTGGTATTAATTCTTCTTTGAAATTCTGGTACAATTCTGAGCTGAAAACATCTGCCCCTGGGATTTTTGTGCTCGGGAGACTTAATAATGCTTCTATTTCTTTAGGGTGTTATAGGTGTATTTAGGTTGTTTTTCTAGTTTTGAGTTAATTTTGGCAAGTATTATCTGTCCAGAAAGCTTTCAGTTTCTTTTAGGTTTTTCCAGTTTTGTGGAGTACAGGTTTTTGAAGCATGGCCTTGTTGTGGTTCTCTGGATTTCTTGGTGTCTGTTGTTATGTCTCCCTTTTCATTTCTGATTTTGTTAATTTGGATAGTCTCTCTTTGCCTTTTTGGTAGTTTGGATAAGGTTTTGTTTATTTTGTTGATTTTCTCATGAACCAGCTCTGTTTCATTGTTTTTTGTATTGTTCTCTTTGTTTCAATTTTATTGATTTCAGCCCTGAGTTTGATTATTTCTTACCTTCTACTTTTTCTGAGTAAGTTTGCTTTTATTTGTTTTAGAGCTTTCAGCTGTGCTGTTAAGTCTCTTTGTGTGATATTTGTCCATTTTTTTTTATGATGGCACCTAGTGCTATGAACTTCTCTCTTAGTACTTCTATCATTGCATCTAGTAAGTTTGGGTATGTTGTGGATTCATTTTCCTTGAATTCTAGGAAGTCTTTGATTTCTTTCTTAACTTCTTCCTTGTTCCAGATGTGGTTCAATTTAGAGATGCTCAGTTTCCATGAGTCTGTATGTTTTCTGTGGTTTGTGTTGTTATTGAACTTTAGCTTTAGTCCATGGTAATCTGATAGGATATAAGGGGTTATTTTCATTTTTTGTATCTATTCATATTTGTTTTATGACTGAGTATGTAATCAATTATAGAGAATGTTCCTTAGGGTGCTGAGAAGAAGGTATATTCTTTGGTGTTTGGTTAGAATATTTTATATATCTGTTAAGTCCATTCGAGTCATAATTTCTGCTACCTTCATTATTTCTCTGTTAAGTTTCTGTCTGGTAGACCTATTCATTGGTAACAGTGGTATTGAAATCTTCCACTATTAGTGTGTAGAGTTTGATGTGAGGTTTAGGTGTTAGTAATGTTTCTTTTACATATGTGGGCACCCTTGTATTGTGTGAGCATAGCTGTTCAGGATTTTGATTTTTATCTTGATGGATTTTTCCTGAAATGAATAAGTAATATCTTTCCTGATATAATTCAATTAAATTTAGTTTGAAGTCTGTTTTGTTAGATATTAGGATAGTTACTACACCAGTTCATTTATTAAGTTCATTTGATTGGAAAGTATTTTCCCAACCCTTTACTCTGAGGTGGTGTCTTTTTTTCAACTTGAGGTGTATCTATTGTATACAGCAGAAGAATGAATCCTGTTTTCATATCCATTATGTTAGCCCGTGGGTTTTTTTTTTTAAATGTGAATTGAGATCACTATCATTAAAGGATATTAAAGACCAGTTATTGTTAATTCCTGCTATTTTTGGGTGTTTGTGTGTGTGTGTTTTCTTTGGAGTTTTCTTCTGTGGGCTTATTTATTGGTTGTGGCTTCATGCATGTATCTAGCTTCCTTAGATTGAAGTCTTCCTTCTAGTGCTTTCTGTATGACTGGATTTATGGATAGATATTGCTTAAATCTTGTTTTATCTTGGAATATCTTGTTTACTCCACCAACAGGACTTGAGAGTTTTGCTGGTTATAGTAGTCTGGGCTGACATCTGTGGTCTCTTAATGTTCTTTTATTTTTCTTTCTTTATTTTGTATTTATGAAGAAAAACAGTAAAATGAATTTAAAATGCTGAGAAGTTAACAATAACTATAAAGAAGATAAAAATCATAAGCATGACTTATCAAGGGTAATAATGCAAGTAAGATTGCTACACATATATTTACTTTGTGTTCAGCATTCCCTCTGAATTTTTTTTTTCCATCCCTGTATATCCTTATTCAAGGTCCCTTCCCCCTCCCACCACATCAGGTCATTTTTCTTCTCTGAAACTCCCCATCCCCTCCCTGGGCAGGGAGCAGACAGTCCTATGGTCCCACTGACCCAATAATGCTTGGATCAGTCTCCACTCCTGACAAATCCAGTTTTGTCCTCCCTCCCTCAAGAGTGAGTCAGGTGTTCCTATATTTGGAGTGGGATTCGAAGGGTCAGTCCAGGGTGTCTCTGATCCCAAGCTGTTCAGTGGTTGTGGTTTGCCGCTTGGGCATGCTTGGCTTTTTTTCTTGTTTGTTTGTTTAGAGACCACTAATGAGTGAGTACATCCCCTGCTTCTCTTTCTGAGATTGTGATACCTCACTCAGGAGGATATTCTCCAAATCCATCCATTTGCCTGCAAATTTTAGAATATCATTTTTTCTTACTGCTGAGTAGTATTCCATTGTGTAGGTGTACCACAGTTTGTTAATCCATTCTTCAGTTGAGGGACATCTAGGTTGTTTCCAGGTTCTTGCTATTACAAATAATGCTGCTATGAACATAGTTGAGCTAATACCTTTGGAGTGTGAATGTGCCTCTTTAGGGTATACACCCAGAAGTGGTATTGCTGGGTCCTTGGGGAGATTGATTCTTAATTTTCTGAGAAATGGCCATATTGCATTCCAAAGTGGCTGAACAAGCTTACACTCCCACCAACAATGGAGGAATGTTCCCCTTGCTCCGCATCCTCTCCAACATAGGCTGTCCTGAAAAAGTGCTCTTCATCTTTAGCCATCAGAGAAATGCAAATCTTAATGTTCTTATAACATCTGTTTAGTACCTTCTAGCTTTTATATTCTCCACTGAGAAGTCGGGTGTTATTCTGATGGGTCTTCCTTTATAAGTTACTTGGCCTTTTTACTTTGCAGCTCTTAAAAATTCTTTATTTTGTATGTTTAGAGTTTTGAGCTTGACTAGTGGACTTTTTTTGGGGGGGGTGCCTTCTCTATTTGGTGCTTATTTGGTGCTCTGTAAGTTTCTTGTATGTTCCTTCAAAGGCATTTCCGTTTTTTTTTTTTTTTTTTAAGTTGGGAAAGTTTTCTTTTATCATTTTGTTGAATATATTTTATGTACTTTTGAGCTGGTATTCTCATTTTTCTATTCTTATTTTTAGCTTTGGTCTTTTCATAGTATCTCAGATTTCTTGAAAGTTTTATATTATGATTTTTTTTAACTTTAGAGTTTTCTTTGACTGATGAATCTATTTCTTCTATTGTATCTTCCACACCAGAGATTTATTCTTCTGTCTCTTGCATTCTGTTAGTTATGCTTGCATCTGTAGTTCCTATTTGCTTACTCAGACTTTCCATTTCCAGCATTCCCTTGTTTTGTGTCTTTTTTATTGCTTCTGTTTCAATTTTTAAGTCTTGCACTGTTTCCTTCACCTGTTTGATTGCTTTTTATTGGTTCTCTAGTCTTTCTTTAAGAGGTTTATTGTTTTCTTCCCATTTTTTGCTTGTCTTTTCCTCTATTTCTTTAAGGGAGTTTTTTATTTCTTCTTTCACTTTCTCTTTTAAAGCTTCTATTATCTTTATAAAAATATTTTAAAGATTGTTTTCTTCTGCTTTTTCTATATTGTAATGTTCAGGTCTTGTTGTAGAAACACTAGGTTCTAGTGGTACCACATTGTTCTTTATGTTGTTGAATGTATTTTTGCACTAGCATCTACCCATCTCTTCTGTTTACTGCAAGCATTGTCTGTATTTCAGAGAGCTGTTTTTGGTCTACTGAGTGTTCTTTGTGCAACTGGAGCTCTTAGAGAAATCAAAGGGAATGGAGTCCGTGTCTCAAGGAGCGGTTGAGATCTGCAGCTGGAGCTCTTGTGATGGATCTCTTCAGAGGCTGTGTCTCAGGAAGCAGCTGAGGTTTTGTGGATGGATAGGGTTTGCAAAATAGAATGAGGCTTATGGGCTAGAGGATGTGCTGAGGGGTGGTGATAGTTAGGCTTGCACACTGGGGTTCTGTTTGTTTATTTGTATCAGCTTACTTTATTATACATCCTAGGACCACCTGCCTAAGAGTGGTGCCACCTCTCTCTTCATGGGCTGTCACCTCCATCAACCATTAATCAAGTAAACATCACCCATACTTGACTACAGGTCAAAACAATGGAGACATTTTTTCACTAACCTAGTTTTGTCTTCATGTATGTTAAATATGTGTAGTGCCTACAGAGGGCTAGAAGGTGTATACGATTCTCTGGCATCAGAGTTACAGGCAATTGTGAGCTGACAAGTGTGTGATGGGAACTGAACTTGTGTCTTTTGTAAGAGCAAAACATGCTGAACCATCTCTCAGATTTTCCAATGTCACCTCCCTCCAACTGTACCTGTGCACCCCTAGGAAAATCATCTCAAATCCATGATCCTTTTCTTTGATTATTATTGTTATGCATATAAATAACCCTATTGGGTCCTGTTAGTGCTGCTTCTGTTTATGATATCAGAACTGGCCACTGGTATTGGATAACCAAGTGCTCATTCTTGGGAAAACCTAATTATCCTTCTTTCATAAGTAATTAGTTGCCTGCCTATTAGTATATATCATAAAATCATTTTTGAAATAAAATTACTGAGTTAAAATGATCTTTATAGTTTTAAGATTTTTTTTATTGGTGTCTTCTACAATGTTTCCATAGTCATGAAATCCATGAGTATAAATGATAATGTAACAATATTTACGAGGAGCAGGAAGCACATATTTTATTACATGAATCCCCTATATTTGTAAGGTTTAAGCCACACTTTTATTCTGAAAAGACCAGAGAAAAGCATATTTAGAAAACATATTTCATTATATGTGGTAGGTCTTTGCATGGAAGCCATGGTATGCTACATACTTGGCTCAGGTTTAAGGATAGGCGTTTAAGGAGTACTTGAAAGTAACACATAGAAGGTGGCTTTGCTTATTGAAGCCCAAATAGAGGCAGCTAATAAGAATATATAAATCTGACCTCTGATAACATTTAGCCATCTATGGGCAATTCAGTTCACTTATTTAGTCAAGTTTCTTTAGGAGAAAGAGAGAGAGAGAGGGAGAGGGAGAGAGAGAGGGAGAGAGAGAGAGAGAGAGAGAGAGAGAGAGAGAGAGAGAGAGAGAGTTGGAGCGCACAATCTTTCAAATTCTAGTGAGCTTTTTAAAAGGATAATTCTTATTTTTAATTATCATAGAAGAGATTATAGAAACAGATACTATCCTGAATTATTTCATACATGACTCAGGGTTGGGCTTCACCTACATCATTTGGACACATATTCATTCTGTTTTCTGTTCTGACAAATCTTCCTGGAAAATTCAGTGTCACCTAAATATGAAGAATGTTGCTGTTTTTATGGATTCACTGATATTGAGTCCTTTAATTGTTTATAACTATCTGCAGATGATGCTGCTGTCACAGAATATATTTTATACAAGGCTTTCTCAGTAGACGCAGAAAGTAAAAATAGCTGTCAGTGACAGGTGGACTTTGATATATTCATGACTACAAATATAGTGGCTTGCCCCACATTTTCTGCCCCTCCCATGGGTTTTACATGGGTTTGAGCTATGCCAGTATATCTCAAAAGCGTCCAGATGCACAAAGTAATGCAAAGGATGTGTTGCAGATTGTTCTGTAGAACCTACCAGGGTTTTGTGTCTTTGCTCAACTGATGTTTTGGTTATTATGGCCAGTTGTAATCTAAATGTTCTTAAATATCATTTGCTATTATTTTATTTTCAGAAATGTTGATACTTGAGATAATTTATTGTGTAATTTTAACCTTTGTCCTTTTGACCAAGGTATTGACCTTGAAGAGTACCCTTTACCTGGTTTATAGCCTTGGCATAAGAAAAAAATTAATAAAGTGGTTTCATCAATTCAAATATTAACCAGAAATTTAGTAGGGAACAAAAAAGAAAATATGAATATTGTCTGTCTCCAGAGATTTTGAATCATTGTGAACAGGTTTCTTCCTAAAAATCCTCCATAAAAGCAATGTGGGATCCAGTCCCTTAGCCTAAGTTGGCCATACCTCCATGTTCCCACAACCTCTGGATACTTCTCTTAGGATTTCATTTCTTACTTTAAGTTGTCATTGTATTCATATGAACCAATGGCCAGAGGAGCCAATATTTCTATCCTTATTTGTACAGTTTTTTCTTTCTTTCTTTCATATGTTTTACTTTGTGTATTTTATAATACTTATACTATGCCAATTCAGTTGATATATTTACAATTTAATATGACAGATTAAATTAGCTTTAGAAAACATTTAAATTCCTCTTTGAGCTGTGGGGCTCTTTGTCCTCTGCTTTTGAATCTGTGATAGTTCTGTGATTACATGGTCATGGAATTTAGTAAAAGTGACACCATGTAGGTATATGTTTCTAGTTGTAATGAGACTTGGAGCTTTCTGAGGGATATCTCTGTATGTGTAATTTTCTGTCCCACCATCCAGAGACATATTATTTCATTGTAAGTACTAGGTTGATAGCTTAGGCTTGTTACTAACTTCTACAATTTATTTATTTACTTATTTTTGCTTTTTTAAAAAAATTTTATTTATAAAATAAGTCTTTTCAGCCATGTATTTCATTGCTCCCCCTTCCTTGCGCCTCTAATCCCTCCTGGTCAGCTTTCAGCTTCCCCCTTCCCTATCCCTCCATCCCCTCCCTCAAAAGGGCAAGAAGTCCCAAGGTGGATCAGCTCAGCATCCATTCTAGGCAAATCCAATTTGCTTATCCTAATATCAAGACTGTGTTAGGTGTTCCTCTGGAGGGAATGGGCTCTGAAGTGCCAGTCCATGCACAGAAACACAGTCTGATCCCTTTCCTTGAGGCTCCACATACTGCCTATGTCAGTGGACAGTTGCCTATCCTTGGAAGGCCTAGTTCCTTTTCTTGATGTTCCTCATGGCTGTTCTTGATTCAGTGAGCTTCCCAGAGCTCCAGCCAGCCATCACTGTAAGAATTTTCCTCATAATCCCTATACCCTTGCTCATATAGACTCTCCTCCCCTGCTCTCAGCTAGACCAGGAACTCAGCCCAGTGCTCAGCCATGTATCTCTGACTCTACCTCTATTCATTGTTGGATGTAAGTTCTGTGATGGCACTTAGGGTGGCTATTCATTTGATTATAGAGGAAGTCAAGTCTAGGCAGCACCTTCACTATGGGTTAGAGACCTAGCCAAGGACATCCTGTAAGTTCTTTGAGGTTTCTCTACCACCTAGTCTTTTTCCAGTCCCACATTGGCTTCCTCTATTGTAGTAAGATTTCTGGGTGCATTTAGGCCCGGAGGTTCGGACCTGGCCCACAGTGACTTTTGTCCCCCAAAGAAATGAATCAGACACTTATATACTTTATACTGTTTGGCCCATGTCTCAAGCACATTACTAGCTAGCTCTTTCATCTTATTTCAACCCATTTCTACTAATTTACCTGCCACGTGGCCCAGCCTGTGGCTCATCTGTATCTGTTCCTCCTTCGGGGTTTGGATAGCGACTGACTAACTCCACCCTCCTTCTACCTGTCTGTTCTCTGATTCTCCACCCACTTCTACGGTGCTGTGCATAGGTCAAACCAGTTACTTTATTTACATCACACAGAGAGCATTTCCACCACATTCCTCTATTAAGATCTCCAACACAGATGACCCCCTATGCTGGAGAGGATATGGAGCAAGGGGAACACTCCTCCATTGTTGGTGGGAGTGTAAGCTTGTTCAGTCACTCTGGAATGCAGTATGGTGGTTTCTCAGAAAACTGGGAGTCAATCTCCCCAAGGATCCAACAATACCACTGTTGGGCATATATCCTAAAGATACACATCCACACCTTAAAAGTATTAGCTCAACTATGTTCATAGCAGCATTATTCATAATAGCAAGAACCTGGAAACAACCTAGATGCCCTTCAGCTGAATAATGGATTAACAAACTGTGGTACATCTACAAAAGGGAGTACTACTCTGCAGTAAGAAAACATGATATCCTTAAATTTGTGGACAAATGGATGGATTTGGAGAACATCCTCCTGAGCGAGGTATCACAAACCCAGAGAGATAAGCAGGGGATGTATTCACTCATTAGTAGACTTAAACAAAAAGATGTCATTGTATACAAGAGCTCAAGGCTAGAACATAGCTAAATGACACAGTGCTTCCTTCTGCATTGATTGCCTCTGGCAGGGGTGTGGGTGAGGAAGGACTCATTTTCTGGAAAGGTCTGGCCACAGGGAGTTCAATTATGCACCAATAAGTAAATGAGCGGTATGAATGGGCTTTTTTTTTTATATAAATGGAGAGGTCATAAGGGTGGGTATGAATCTGAGAGGACTGATAACTGAGTTTGATGGGGTGCATGATGTAAAATTACCAAATAATAAATTAAAAATATATATGTAAGAAATATCTCCATCTCTTTTTTTTCTCCCTCATTGTTGTTCCTCTCACTCAATTATCTCCTTCTCTTATGATTTATTCACACCCCTTTTTGGTTGCAACCCTTATGTTCCCAATTAGCTAAGCAGATCTCTATTTTCTCTTACAATTTAAATTGATCCATATTTATTAGCTATATTCTACCACAAGGCTTGGTATCTTTTTTTTAATATGGCATGTTCATCTTGCTTCTTGCTGCATTTACTGGTGACTCCACCCTTCTAGATCCCAGTGTTCTCACCTGCTTCACAAGTCCCGCCTTAATAACCCCTTCTTGCCTAGCTATTGGCCATTTAGCTTTTTACTAAACCAATGAGAGCAACACATTTTCACGGTGTGTACAAAGATTACTCCACAAAAATCTCTATATCTTTATCATCTATTTTTCTATATATTTATGTTTACCTATACATGATGGTATCATCTATCAATCTCAAGGCTCTGTGCATGTTAGGCAAGTGTTGTGCTAGTTGGCTACATATCTAGCCTAAAGAAACTCAGCTTCAGCTTTTAGAGAATAGATAGTCATAAAGTCTGATGTGATATGTAAAGAGTATGTTTATCTACCTTCATATACCGTATGCAGAGACCCTGTGTTCTTACGGGCATTGGGAGAAGCCAGTGGAACCTTTCACTGTCTTCCATGAGGCAGCAGGCAAATGAGTGAATCTTATTTGTCTGGGTCAATACACCAGAATCTCTGTGCACCCATGTAAAAGGATATGACTTTCCTGACTTTGTCTAGCATTCCCCATCTTAGTCCATAATCAACAAGACCATGATCCTTCATAGCTCACATTTGGCAGTTTCTATAAGATGCTACATTTTGCTTTTGTCAGAAAATAGAGGTTGTAGTTTATATTTCTATTTATTTTTAAACTGGAAAGAATGCATGTTTAAAAGTATTTGTGACCATTGAATTTGAAGCAACAGGAAATTAATGTTGCCAAATCATTTGGAAATGACTCCCTGTTCTCTTTGCTAAGTTTGGCCAATATGACAAAGATGAGCTAGATCTTTCCATTTTTATGATGGTTATGTGTACAATTTCTGGCTCTGATGTTTGGCATCTATTTTTTTTATTTTTAATGCATAGGTTTTTATGAATATAATCAAACATTATTTCAAATTCACTGTCTTTAATTTATTATGCATGATTCCAAGTGTACTCTTCTATGAGCAGTGCTGAGAAATGGAAGGGCAGGCTTTGAAGGCAGGCAGGTCAGGCTTTAGGTTGGAGCTCTCTGCCTACAGCTCTAACAGATAATTAAGTATCTTAATCGCTCTGAGTTTCAGTTTCTTCCAGTGAAATAGGATCCTTTTGTACTTTGAAGAATTGTGAGTATGTCTTTGCTATTTTTTAATGAAATTTATTGACATGTAAATGTTCCTGGGTGAAAGTATTTAAGTTTTTCAAATGATGAGGAATATCTAATTTAAAAGCAAATGCCACGCAGATCATTCCTGCATTCTTAGCTTACACATATTTTTGGTTTATTTATAAATATATCAAAGAGTCATGGATATTTTCCTACTCAGATGTCAGTTTCTGGTAGGAATGTGGTGGTTAATTAGAATGGCTTCTCATAAAAGACCAGCTTGAACTGCTTATTCAAGATGTTACAATTTCAGCCACACATATTAATTAAGAAAAATTAAAATATCATTATATAAAGAAATACTTTTTCTAGGTAGAAAAATTATCCATCAAACATTGTACAACTGATATCACTAAGTGTGTGCTCCTTTTTGTAGATGCTCAATATATTTGTAGATGGTGAACTTAATTATTTGTGTGTGCTTATATTGTTGGATAACAGTGATATTATATATTTGTTTTGAGCTGTATTATAATGTTAAGCTTTGAGTATTGTTATAGAGAAAGCCTATAAAATGGTAGCTATCCTGGGCCTTTGCTTCTAATGAATTGAGACAAGCTTACTTACTTTACTTATTTATTTGTTATTATTATTATTGTGGTAAGAAACATGAGTTTTATACCCTGTGTATAGTATAGTATTCCTAACAGTATGAACTTGGTTATACAACAAGTATCCAAAATTTTTATAATGCCAAACTTAAATGAACTATAATTCTTGAATGAAGCTTTCTTTTGTCCAGATCATAGTTTCCAACAACTATTATTTTTATGGTTGTTCTTTGTAAGCTTATTATTTTCTATCCAAGTCTTTGCCATTTGCTCATGTTTAGTTTACAGATAATACCTATATGCATCTGTTACTCAACTTAGATCTCTATATGCAGTTTCTCTTTGGTGCCTACATTGACTTTATCATGCACCATAAGCAATGCTGCCAGTATATATGCTTTGTATAGCTTTGCTATTTTGTTTCTGAACACATAATGTTTCATGCTGCCTACAGCTTCATTATTAGTGGCAAACTGCCCCAGAGTTTTAGAAAATTTTCTATTGTTATCTTTGAAAATTTCCATCTGGAGCCCTGAGCTGTCAGGACTCTTAGGTACAGTCTGTGACTCTCTCTCTCTCACAGCCACACATGGGTCTCCCTGGCAGTTAGAAGTGGTTAAGCCTAGCAGAAGGTTAAGCATATGGAATCCTGTCTGACTACACACTTGATGGAGAATAATATGATCTCAGCACCATTTCGGGGTTTTCAATCACTTAAAATAGATGCTAGGTTTGATATGGTAGTCAATCTCTATCAAGCTATTCAGAAAACCTTGAATCACTCAACTCAGCAAACCTCTGCTTATTATCATTCAATTCCACAAACTGCTGCTCATGTGGCACTCATGATAGCTATCTGAGTGATGAGAGAGCTTTAGAATGGCTTTGCTCCTATCATGAATATTTCCCTTGGATGCTTGAAGGTTGATGAACTTGGCCCAAGTCATAGTGAGACATGTCAGGTACCTGTGGTCATGTTGCTGATAATTTATGCTGCAATTTTATTTTATAGAGCTTTCTACTTCTTTCAGGATTTTTCATAAACACTTTATGAACTAGATAATATATAGAGAAGTTTTTTTTTTAAATAAAAGGCTTTAAAAATAGGATGTTATAACTAGCTAACATTTTGAATAATAGAGGTATCACTTTCCCCACCCCAACTTTGGTCTTTACTTAGTCTTTTAAACCATTTGGCTTTATGAGTCAGCATTGTATATAATCAAGATACAAATTCATTTGAGTGCCCATTAATCCATCATATAAGCACACACCTGGTATTTATTGGCTGTCTAATGCAATAGTTTTCAAACCAGGCTGCATAAGTAATACTTGGGGAGAAATTATGAAAATGTCAATTCCCAGGTACCATTCTACTAGGTCCTTTTTTATTGATCCATTGAATCTAATAACGTGCTTCAAAATATATTTATTATTATTTATAGTGCTAAAGTATGCATAAACAATAGTGCATCAAAATTATCTGTACTTACGCAGTTTAATGAGTTATGTCTACATTGCTATACAGCTTTAAGCACCAAAAGAACTGAATAATGTGTTTTTAAACAATACCTTTGGTGAGCAAGAGACAGAGCATTCTAACCTGCTTAACCTATTTGCTTAAACATTGATAATATGTGAACTTAAATATTTGTTAAACATCATAGGAAAAACAAGACATGAAAAATGACTGTCAGATTCATGACAGAGGACTAAAAATCAGTACATAACAAGAGTAAATTCAGAAGAATAAAAATAAGTGAGACACATAGGAAATATATCTTCATTCTTACACTTATACTTGTTAAATGGATAGGTGGAGTAAAAAGGGGTGAGATCAGCCTAGCACTCGGCTTAGCTCTGGGAATCTAGTTGAAGAGAGAAAAGAGGAATTGTCAAAGGAAGGGGGCAGGGTCAAGATCATGATGGATGAATCTGCAGAGGCAGCTGACCTGAGCTCATGGACACTGGACCAATAGCTAGGGCATCTACATGGGACCAGTTTAGTTTCTCTGCATGTGGGTGACCGATATGTAGCTTGGTCTGTTTGTGGGACCCCTAGCAATGTGATCAGGATCTGTCCCTGGTGCATGAGCTGGCTTTTGGAACCTGTTTCCCAAGATGGGATGCCTTGCCCAGCCTTGATGTAGAAGATGTGACTTGGCCCTGCCTCAACTTGATATGCCAGGCTTTGTTACTCCCATGGGAGGTCTGCCCCCTTCTGAAGGGAGGAGGTGGAGTGGATGGGGTTGGGAGGTCGACAGAATGTAGGAGGAGGGGAAGTGAAGAAAGGAGGGAGAGGAAACTCCGGTATGTAAATAAAAAATTAATAAAAATAAGAGAAAAAGAGTGAGATGAGCAGATAGATATAAATGAAGAAGGCGTGGAGGGATGGGTCTAGAACTGTACTGGATGAAGACATAAGGCATTGCTAAGCAATAAGGTCATGGCAACAGGATTCTGTACAAAGAATTGCTGGAGCTAAGTAAGAACAGCCTCAGACCTGTTTCTCTGAAGACTTTATGATATTTGATATGAGTAAGAATTCATGTTTACATCAGTTACACTTCCCTCCTGAACATATTAAATTCTTAAAAAAATAGCAAGGATCAGATACACAAGGCAAAGTTGTGTTAAGTTTTTCAGTGCAGGGCCTTGCACCCAGAGCTACACACAGAGAGAGACAGACACAAAGACAGACAAACAGACAGACAGACAGAGAGACAGACACACACACACACACACATACACACTAAACTGAGCTCTAGTCTGTATGGCTTTTGTCATATGGATGCAATAAAACAGCATAGCTCATAGCATTTAATACATGACACATAAGTGTGTTCTGTTTGCTTAGTGTGCTTCTATGCAATGCAGACATCAGCAGAACTTCTTCTAAAAGGATTAAACATGCCTAATCTGGTTTGCTCCCTCTTATGAACCCAAATGTGCATTTTAAACTTTCTAGCCTCATCCAGGATAAGCAAGAATCTCAAGTCTTTCTCCTAATTTCTCTTCTCTCATCACATCCAGGGACATAGCCTTTAGTAGAGATGTATGAAAAAATGTTTGTTTGATCTTCTAAAATTTAGGATTCAGATTTTAATTTTGTTTGGGTTGAGTAGAGTCTATGTATATATCCCAGGCTGGATTGAGACTATGTTGCTCAGGTTAGCCTCGAATTTATGTTCTTTGCCATAGACTCCTAGGTGCAAAGACATAGATGTGTACCACCAACAACCAGTTCAATTTTTTGTTTATGCTATTTATTCATTTCCTCAGTTTTTGCAGTTTATGTTTGAGAAATCTATCCACACTGAAAAGTATTGCAGAGCTGAGGCAGCCTCAGTGGCTTGATTACATTACCTTACAAAATTCAGGTGGTGTCAATGTGGTAGTATGTCAGGTGGAGCCTTTCTTTACAAGTGACAAGTCAAATGTGGGCTCCTCCCTTATGAAATGGGTGGTGGCTCTTATACTAGAGGCTTCATATGCACCTGCAGGCGCCACTTTGGAAGTGGAAAGAACAATTGTCACTAGATAAGTGAACTCATCAAAGCTGTTTCCCAGAACTGTGAGAAATGCATTTCTGCTCATTACAGTTTATTTAGTTTCAGATACTATATTATAGCAACACTATGACTCCAAGTAGTCACAGCAATTGAATGCAACGTGGTACCCACAAGAAGTAAAAAATACCAATTACATCATGATGAGGTATGTGAGATAACTGGCCATAATGTGACAAGGTTAATTTTTAGTTTGGACAAATGTACCATGGCTATGTAAAATATTAATGGTAAAGAAAATAGTTATCAACAGGATACAGAAACTATATTGACTTTGTAAGTGAAAAGGTGATGCAAAATACATTATTTAATAAATCATTTTGCTACAGTTTTAATTGGCTTCTAGAAAAGCAATTGGATTATATGTATGTGTTTAGTTTTTTTTTTTGTAGCTCAAAATTTGAAGTTTAGATATTAACCCTATTGCAAGATGAACATGCAAACCTCTTCAAACTCATGTTCATGTTTTGGTGTGTTCCCTGTGTTTCCATTGTGTTGGTGAAACTGAGTTTCTTCTTACAGTTGCAGTCTGGAATGAGTGCAAATCCTCCAGGCTGTAACATTTGTATTGGTTATGGGCTAGTTTAAAAAACTAGTCTCTCTTTTCGAAGTGTATAGGTGGCCATGGAAAACAAAACGTTACCAAATTTAGAAAATCTATTCTAAACTTTTACACCAATTATCTCAAGCAAAATTACATCCCAAGAAACAGATTGTATTGTTACTTTAAGATATACTAGTGAGATGGATAGATTTTTATCTTTCCATTATCAGCAGGTAGGTTAGTGGAGACCTGTTTCTTTGCATTCAAGTGGCCCTAATTTTCTAGAAAGTCTAGCCATACCTAGGTATAACAAAAGCCTACATAGGCATATAGTCTCCTATTCTAGACATGGTTTGAAGCACTGCAGCCTCCTTAAATGAAGTTTTTAGAAATGGCTGTCATGACAGCCTGACAGAAACTGTTCTATTGCATGAATCCTACTTGGTTAAAATAAAAATCCAGAGCAAGATATTTGGAAAAAGCTGAAATATTAGAGAGTCAGAAGAATAAGCCACAGCCACTTCTCATCTAGCCAACTCCTCACCCAAAGGGGGAAGATCCTGTCTCTACAAATCCTCAGACTGAAAAAGGGAGGCAAAGGGAAGCACAGGCTGAAATGGAAGGGTAGCACAAAGGGGCTGAACTCCTGTCTCACCCCACCTTATATTCTTTCTCTGCCCAGCTTTATCATCTCCTGTTTCAGCCTTCCTAGTACTGGGATTAAAGACATGCATTCCCAAATGCTGGGATTAAAGGTGTGTGATCCCTAGTGTTGAGATTAAAGGTGTGTGTCTCTACTGCCTGGATCTGTTTAGCCTTGAACTCACAAAGACCCAGACAGATCTCTGCCTCTGCCTCCCAAGTGCTAGGATTGAAGGCACGTGCCTCCACTGCCTGACCTCTATGTCTAACTCTGTCCTCTGATCTTCAGGCTATCTTTATTTGATACACAATATACCACCATACCTTTCTTTCCAGTATCAAGTGAACAACTTCTTACATCTCATTTTCTTATTGTGTCCCTTGCTCTACACTGCCTTGGAAAATGTCTTTGTAAGTACAATCATTTTATTAAGTGTGAATGATATGCTTTTGTATTTTTATTTTTAAATTCTAAAGACTTACATAACTTACAATGCAATGCATTTTATTATGACATTATATATACATTATTATTATACTTATTATTTGTTCTTTATCATTCTCTTTTTTCATTGCCCTTCCCATTTCTACTATTCGTTTTTGGTTGGTCCCCTGTGCTTCTGCAAGTAGCCTTTCTGCTTTTCCTTTGTGTCTGTTGTTTCTCCCATCCACTCAAGATCTCTCTTTCCATTTTCATGGTTCTATTTCTCCTTTTATGACACACACACACATACACACAATCTAGAGGCTGTATAAGAGATAAATCAGATGGAATTTCTCTCTATGGTTGTTTAAAAATTGCATTGTATGTATGTGCCAGATTTTTATTACCCATCTATTTATGGCTGGTTTTTTTTAAAGCTATTGCATATAGTGAAGCAATAAACATGGATGGGCAAGATTCTCTGCAATGTGTTTTTCTGGTATATATGCCAGGATTGTATAGGATGTGTATTGTGTTTCTGTTGACTGAATATTCTATAACTACCTCTTTGGACCATTTGATCTTTGCTGTCATTTATTTCTGATGCTTCTCTAGTCAATTTTGGTTTGTGTGACCTATCTAAATGAGAGTGAAGAATTTTCAGAACCTGCTGTTACTGTGTTGGTATCTATTTGACATTTTATGTTCACTAGTGCTTTTTATGAAAATGGGTGCCTCAACAGTCAGTGCATATGTATTTAGCATCCTTACATTTTCTTAATAGGTTAGTCTTTTATTAGTATAGTGGTCTTCTTCTTTATCTTTTATACTTATAAATTGAATTCTATAGCATACGATCCAATTAATAGTATGTTCTGGAGTATAATTATAATTATGTGCCATGCTCTTTATTTTATTGCTTGTTTCCCTGAGTCTAATTGCTAACAGGTCTCCAGGTTAGCTCTATGTTCCCTGGACAGGAACATCTTTAAGGAAACTTTTTTGTTTTTTTTTTTCTCTTTGTTTTCTCCTTCATACTTATTTGTGATTTCTCTTTCTCTGTCCTAGCCACAATCATTTCCCCAGGAAGTTATGTCTTTTAATTGGAGAATGGTATTTAAACCTGAGATGAAGTTACATTCAGAGCTACTGGGTGTCAGTTGCTTCTAGGCACTTTCATCATTAGCCTTTTCTTTCTGTACCCCATGGAAGACCCCAAGAGAAAGACTGCCAAAGACTCCTTGAACTGCAAATTTACTGAATTAGGGATCATCAGCAAGCCCCTGTGTGTGGTGGGTACAGTTCCTTGTGATGCTGATCTGGGATCAAGGGACTAGAGGGAGTGAGCAAGCTTAGCTTCTCCTGACTCTTAACCTCCCTATGTGTGTGTTCCTCTCCAGTGTGCTGTCCCTTGTCAGGTGGCAACAGAGAAGGACTAGGGAGAGCAGGGAGAATGATGTTTACAGTGGATTTGCAGTGGGGAGCTGTGACCACTGAAGAAGTACAAGGATATGCAAGAACAAGCTTTACACATATGCCACGTGGAGACAATGCCCAGGGAGATAGAAGGTTGCTGCCGCAGCATGGGAACAAATCCATTGGGAGTCGCACTTGTCTCTTTCCTCTTCTCTTCCAATTCTTACAGCAAGTCACAGAGAAAAGAAGGGATCAAGGGACTGAGGGTGTGCCAAAGTTTCCAGTCCCAACTATTTGAACTTCAATTTCAGGTTATAGAGAAAAATTTTGTTTGAAAGTGAATTTACAAATTAATTTTTGTTTTTTGAGGGAGTCTTGCCATGCTAGCCCAGGCTGGCCTGGAATTTGGGTAGCTGTGGCTACCTTCTAACTTGTGGTTCTCCTCTTTTAGTATCCAAAGTGCTAGTATTACAAGGTAATGGTACTTGTATAGCTAAACTTACAACTTTAAAGTGAATATAAATGGGACATTGAAAAGTTCCATGAGACATTATTGTTAAGGAAGTAAAGAGGTCAGAATGAAGCCTTCGTGAGATGCTTAAACACCCTGTGGGTAAGGCAGAATTCGATAACTATAATAAGAACAGTTATTAGCAGAAAATAAAGTAAGCCTCTTCCTCCAACACACACACACACACCAATAAGCAGAAACTTCCCCAAATCTCATTACTTAAATAGAGCAAGTAGCATAGAGCCTGCTTCATGCTCATGCAGCAGATGCTACTTTTTATTATGATTAATGATATTAATTTGTTGAGTCTGGCTCTAATATCATTCTGTATATGATTAGCAAATCCAGAATTCTTTCCAGCTTGCCTCGCAGTTATACACTGTATACTCATAAAAGTAATACAAGGAGACTTTTCCCCAAAGCAGCAACTTGCGTGGAGTGCTGTGTGTATGAGAAGGCACAAAAGACATCTTCAGATGCTATGATTTTCCAGGCTTGACTTGGAGGTTCCTGCCTTTAGTATAGGATCTGGGACAACTTCCCTAGATGCATTTCTAACCTAAGTGCCAAACACACAGTTTCATATTATACTATGTCTGTTATCTAGTGAAGCTTGAAGTCTGCTTTTCATTTTCAGTAGAATGTGCTAATGTAAACCAAAAGAAAATATGATACCATGGAGAGAAACTACAAAAGGTCAATACATGCGTTTACCTAATGTGTTGTAAAAAGCTGCTATTCCGTTAATAAGCTGTGGGTCCTCTGTGATTCAGGGAGTGAATATTATCACCTGACAGCTAAGCGGAATGGAAACAGAAAAGCTGTCAGAATCTTCTTACCTTGGTCCAGGAGACTTTGGAGGATTGTGTCATCCCAACTCCAGCATTGTTATGTTTGTTGCATTTCCCAAGCTTCTCAGGCTGTTAATTGTTTCTGGGAATCTTGACAAGAAATGGAAATAATCAAGACAAAGTGATTCTCAGAAAAAGGAAGCTAGAACATAAATCCAAATTGCCCAAGACAAAGCTGGATTGAATTCTAGGGTCTGGAAACAGACTTGATGTTCTATCTAACTGGAGTCCAGATTCTGGACCTCCCAGGGGAACATAGTACAGGGGCCTTCCCTTGCTCAGATACCTGTTTTCATCGTCCTAGAAAGTCTAATTACCTCTGTGCCAGAGTTCTACAGTCTGGGACTACCATAGGAAAACAGTGGGTACTCTCATCCCAGAGGCTCTAAAGAACCTGGGAAGAAACTGAGGAAATGTCTAAAGAAGCTAAAGAACAAACCAGAACTGGATTGTCTTCAGATTATGGACTAGAAAACACTAGGTCAAACAAGCAACCGGGGGAGGTGGAAACACACAGAGCTAAGGCATAGATTTGTTTGCATTCAAGGTAAGAAGAAATGCCAGTTAACTGGATATATTTAAAAAATGGAGGTTGTGGCAAACTTTGGGTTTGGTTTGCGTGTGCTCACCACAGTTCCTGAGCACTTGTTTTATCTGTTGGGAATGGAGAGGAACTGACTCATGACCTCCCTTCCCCTGCTCTGAGTGTGCCTCTGTCTGGAGTCTCTTCTCTATATGCATACGCCCCTCTGCCACTTTCAGTTCTTAATGTCTCTGATGAACTAACTCTTTCCATCTATGCAGTAAGTTTCTCTGGGTCACAGGTTCTTGGTCCTGACTCTGAGTTAAGAAAACTTATTTTCTCATGTCTAAGATATAGGTTGAGATTATTTTGAATATTTTATGTTTTACATTGAGTTATATGTTTGTGTGTGGCTATGCACATGAGTGCTGGTGTCTGTAGAGGTGTTGGATTCCCTGGCACTATAAAAAGATCTTGGAACATTGGGTCCTAACTGAGATGTTTTCATCAATTTCCTCCCTATACAGCTCAGAGAACCCTGTAGTATAAGAGGTAAAAAATTGTAAGGGATAGCTAGTTTGGAGAACACCAAGGAAGCAAGGCCTTCTGAGCAGCAAGAGTGATGCACACATGAACTGAGAGATTGTGGCAGCATGCACCATGTCTGCACATGTTCTGCACAGGTTCTGCACAGGGACTACACAGGTCTGGATTGATTGGGTCTGTGCTGAGAGTGGAAATGGACATAAGTACCCATCCCTAACTGGGAAGCTATTCTCAACTGATAACCACTGGCAAATGAAAACTTAATTTTCCTAGAAGTAGATGATCAACAAACAATAATAATTCTGGAAGTTTTTTTTTTCATTATAATGCTTTGTAACCTAACTGGTCTTTTGCTTAATATATTATGTTATCTAATTTTGGGTGTTTGGGGGATTTCTGTGTATGCCAGTATGTGAGTCTCCATGTACGTATGTATGTATTTCTTGTGCCTTTTTGGGGTCTTTGCTTTCTGTTAGCTTTTTTTTTGTTCAATTTTGGTTTCTTAATTTTGTCCTCTCTCTTTCTTTTAGAAACATGTTTGTTTTCTGATAAAAAGTAGATTTGAATAGGTCGATTGGTGAGGAGGATCTGGGAAGTTGGGAGAGGAGAAACCACAGCCAGAATTTATTGTATAAAAAAGTCTATATTTTGAATAAAAAACATTTTAGCCAAATAAAACGTTAGTATGGGTATAAGCCTAGTGAAAACTGGGTGCTTAAAATTTTTGTATTTTCTTACTATTTACCAGAACTTCTGCTGGCTTTCTGTTCCCTCAGTAGGCACTAACAGGTTTCAAAGGAGTTCTGGGCTTACTTAGTGGCCAATGGTGGCATTTTATGAAGAGACCACTTCATTTACAGGAAATCTAGAATCTTCTGTTTTAGACAAAGAAAAGAAAAATAGGGATATTGATGATTTGGGGATATTTAAGAAACACTAAGAACTTTGTGAAGGGGAGGGTGTGTAGCTGTGGTCAGGATGTAGTGTATGAGAAAAAGAATTAAAAAAAAAAAAAACCCAACCAGAAAGATAAGCAGGACATGTATTCACTCATTAGTGGACTCTAAACAAACAAAAAACAAAAAACCCAAACAAACAAAAACAAAACTAAAACAAACAAACAAATCCCAAAAAAACAAAACAAAACAAAAGAACAAAAAAAAAAAAGAAAAGAAAAGAAAAGCATGCCCAAGCTGCAAACCACAACCACTGAACAGTTTGGGATTGGAAACACCTTGGACTGACTCCTTGGATCCCACTCCCCCCTAGAGGAACAGCTGACTCAGTCTTGATGTTGGGGGGAGAAAATTGGATTTGTCAGGAGTGGAGGCTGAACTAAGCAATATTGGGACCTTCGGACCTTGGGATCGCCTGCCCATGGGAGGGATGGGAGATATGGAGATTAAAGAATGACCTGATGTGGTGGGAGGAGGAAGGGACCTTGATTAAAGATGTACAGGGATAGAAAATGTGACTTCTTTATTCACAATAAAAAAAAAGAAATAATTAAAAGGCAACAAGCTTGATCAGCTCATGAAGCCAGAACTCTAAGGGGGAGTGTGATGGTTACTAACTAAAGGAAACATGGGAGGGCTCAACCCCCCCCCAAAATACAAGTTTTGTTTTCTTTCCCAATATCCCATGATGTATGTTATAGAAGCTTCTGTGGGCTTTTTAGTAAAATATATCGCTTTTGGTGTTTAGGTGGACTATTCTATAGATAGCAGATATGTCCCTATGTTATATAATGTCATTAACTGTGACGTACCTATTTACTTTATTTCCAGATGACTAGTCTATTGGAGAAAGATGGTGTATTGAGATCAACTACTATTATTAAATTGGAGTCAATTTGTGTCTTAAGTTCAGTGATAAGCATTTATGAAA
The DNA here is from genome assembly GCA_004025045.1 of Sigmodon hispidus. Lineage (NCBI taxonomy): Eukaryota > Metazoa > Chordata > Mammalia > Rodentia > Cricetidae > Sigmodon > Sigmodon hispidus. Next base: position 11,454 of record PVIH01004995.1, on the reverse strand, counting down.
TTGAATGTGTTAGGCTTTGCTATATACATATGTAAGATTAGAATGTCTTTGTCTTTCTGGTTAATTGTTCTCTTGATTAAGATAAAGTGCCCTTCCAAAAAACCCCAAACCAAACAACCAACCAAATAAACAAAAATTATAACAAAAAATCCTGAGTGATCAGACATAGAAGATACAATAATTATCTCTATTCTGCATTCACTACTTAATTTTCTCCATGGGAGCAGTGTTGTGTTTTGTATGCAAGTGAATATGTCTATATTTATTTGGAAGAGTGCCGTCTTAGGCTATTATTATTCTAAATATGACCTATGGTTAAATGGAAAGCACAGTGTTAGTCAGAGGGTTGAGGCTGAATCCATAGCTATGACTTGTTAGATGATCAAAATGCTTAGTTTGCCTGGGCTTTCCTTTTCTTATGCATGAATTCTCATTGTTACTGCAACAAGTAACTGTAAAATCCTTATAAAATGCCTAGTTAGTGCTTAATATTAAGAATTCTATGGTGAGACCTCATTTACGGCAGTGCAAATAAAGGTTAGGAATTTAGGAATCTCCTGTCCTGTCCTGTCTGTTTCTTTCTCCTTCTCAATGAATCCCTAAAGTAAATACACAAGGACTGTAAAGTTCTGTGAGGGTGTAATTTGTCTCTGTATCCCTTACTCCATCAGTACCAGCATATGAGTGAATGGATGGGCCTTTGTTCCTCCTGTTTGTATGTATGTGGACCTGTGGATGCATATGTAGACACCAGAGAAGGATGTCTAACATCGTCCTCTATCACTCTTGGCCTTATCATTCTTTTGTGACAATGTCTCTCACTGGACCTGAGGCTCATGATGCTGTGTTGACTTGGCTGGCTGGACAGCCAGCCTATGTCTTTCCTTTCCAATACTGAGGCTACAGTCATGCACAGCCATGCCTAGTTTGTATGTGGATGCTGGGGATTTGAACTCAGTTCCTCATGCTGACACAAGTGTTTCTACACACTGAGTCATCTTCCCATCCCAGATGATTTTTTTTTTAATTACAAGTGGATTGCAAAGCTTCCAGGCTTCCAGCACAACACCTTATGGATATTATTATTAATTTGGATTTTTTTGAGATAATGCCTTCCTAGGTTGATTTCACTCTAACTTCTCAATTGCTGAATTTATAGGCATGTGGTACCATGCCCAGCTATTTTACAAAATGTATCCCATAAGCTGAGTTATCTTGTGATTTGGATTCAGGGATCATGCTGGCTTGTCTTTTTGCTCTTTATGTGACATGAGAAGAATGAAAGGAAGGAATGGGAGCAGACAGGAGGTTCAATGTCAAAGAGATCCTTGTTTATTGCTATCAACCCCACAATGTGTTAGGCACTTGAACCAGGCAAGGGCATGGTGGTACAGTGCAGGAGAATGTGTCCTATAGACTGATATAGTCTAACACTTGATCCTCAGTTAGTGCTGCTGTTAGGGGGTGGAACTATGTGGTGAGGCCTCATTGGAGAAAGTATGTCATTGGATTAGGGCTTTGAGAGTTTAAAACTCACACCGTTTTCCAGCTTGCTCTCTTGTTTTCTGCCTGCCATTGAAGATGTGAGTTCCTAGCTTGCTGCTCCAGCCACGATGTCTGCCTACTTCCATGCCTGAGAGGAGACATGAGTAGATACTCATTGCTTTGGAACTGTAAATCCAAATAAATGATTTCTTCTATAAGTTGTTTCTGGTCATTGTATTTTACCACAACAGTGGGAAGACAGCTAATACAAGGATTCCGCAAAGGACCCTTTCAGCATGCTCAAGGACACATCTTGAATCTGGACCCAGCAGCCCCTCTCACTTGCCCTAATGGACAATAGTATGAGAAGGAGAAGAAAACGTGCATTCCGCATTGCTTCCCCACCTGTCACAAGAAGACCTTGCTAAATGATGCTCCATTTGACTAAGTATTTTAAGAAAGGCACACCAATATGTCACTTTCAGTGTCTTCCTTTTCCTTCTCCCTTTCCTCTTGACACTGAAGAATTATGTGACAACTGGCATTCTTCCCTTTGGAGTTGACAGTGAGCTGGTTGTAGCTGCAGTTTGCAGAGGAGAATCAGTCTCTATTGTTAGCAGCCTGTTGTTGCTGAAAGGCAAATCACTCTAAATGTGTAGCTATTTCACCAAATTGAAACATTCCTCCCTGGAGGGTGGCTCACTAAGTATGGTGCCTGGGGTTAGCTCAGGTGGTTAAGTACTTGCTGTGCAGATGTGAAGACCAGAATGCAGACCACAGATACCCAAATTAAAGGCCAGACATGGCGGTGTGCCATTGTAGTTCTAACACTGAGGGGGATGGAAATGGGCACAGATGAGAAAACCTCTGACACCAGCCATTCCAGATGATTGGTGAACTTTAGGTTCAATGAAAGGCACTGTCTCAAAAACTAGGAGAAAGAGAAAGAGAGAGAGAGAAGAGAAGGGGAGAGGATAGGAGGGGAGGGAGGGAGACCCTTGACTTTTATACATATATGTGCATGTCTATCAACACTCTCCATTCACATGCACGCACACACACACACACACACACACACACACACACACACACACACACACACGTATACATTTATCCCCACACATTACATGAAAAGTTCCAGGAAGTGAATAAAAGTTAGCAAGGCTTAGGACTAGAGAGAACACACAAGTCTTAAGAAGCTCCTGAAACTTAGGAAGTCGCATTGCTTCTTCCCAAGCTCATAATCAGGAGCAAAAATTGCTGGGAAAAGGAGCCTCATGAGAATTATGATGGGAGTTCCAGGGATGCAGTTTTTAAGAGTTATCATCTATGCTTGGGTGGGCTTTTAATGATGTGCCTCGTTTGAATCACCCATGTTCCTATATGTAACTGCTCATTTATACTCTTGCAACTAACCCACTAAGCTGGACATGAATGGAATCATTTTTTTTTTTTTGATTTGAGATCAGAGCCTTAATTTGGGTGAATAGATATTTGTCTACTCTTCCCTGGAAACATGCTGTCTCTGTCTCTTTCTCTCATCTATCTATCCATCCTACCCATCCCAACAGATATCTATCTACCTCAGCTATCTATCAACAAATGATCTTTCTATGCACACATGTAAATTGGGATAGAAATGCCTTTAAATGTTGTTTTTTGAGGCCTGGAGGTTTGGCTGAAATGTCTTAATGAGAGTTGTGGGAGTCAGGGATAGATACTAGGTGGGAAGAGTCCCAGGCTCTTATATAATTAAAACTGCTCTGCCATTACATTTTATGCATTGTAGTTTTGTATAGAACTTCACAGACTTCTGATCCTTAAAGTCTGAAACATCTCTCAGTTGGAGCAATTACAAAACTGAGATTTGCAGTGTTTTTGACCACCAGCTACATATGATTGTTGAATCTTTGAAAAGTACATGGCCTGATTTGAAATGTGCTGCACTCCATCTAAGCTTCAAAGATAGAGGAGGACAAAGATACATAGAGGAGTTCTTTAATGGTTTAACACACCAGCAACATGTTAGAATAATAACAGTTTGATATATTGGTTCAAATAAAAGGTTTAGTTTAATCTAGTTTTCTTTTGAAAATACAGCTTTTAGAAAATCAGTGGATGGGCTGTATTCTGTTGCTCCTGAACAATGCATCTGCCTTGAGTTGAGAGCCCTAAATTCTTGTGACTCCAAACATGAGTAAAAGGACTCCACCCTGAATATGATGTTGCCCTGTCCATGCTGCAGACCTTTG